>JAJOOO010023830.1:0-27146 GCA_029582685.1 Solanum piurae
GACTTAACCCTAGACTTGAAACTTGGAAAATATGATAGTTGAAATATTGATTGACATCAAGATTTATGAGCTTGATTATAAATTTGGTTGAAATGTTGGTTCAACGCTAAACACATAGTAATGTGGGTGTTGTTAATTTCAAAATCTTATTGTGGTAATTTGTTTGGATAGATTGTATTGATTTGGAGCCCAATGAAAGGGAAAGACTCAAGTCCCGAAGTGATTGTTCGAGTATTTGAGGCAAGTGGATTTCTAAACCCTTGTTAAGTGTATGGAATTCATGTATTTCCTTGTAGTATGTGTTGGGGAGTAATGGGAATTGGTGATGGGTTTACTTGTCCACATTGATTAATTCTAATGATGAAAAAAGGGGTAATAAAAGGGCAATGTTATTAATTGTTTATGTGTGATGTGTTAAGAATGGAGAATGGTTTGAAAGGCTTGTTGAATCATTGTTGATGTTGTATCATGATTGTCTGGTTGTGAATTGTGCAATGTTATGAAAATGGCCATCTCCTCATTATTTGTGTGAACATGTCATTTGCATTGTTCTGAGACGTAGTTGTAACATGTGCTATATGAATTGAGAAAGAATAAGAAATTAAAGAGGATGTACCAATTCGAGGGACGTATTGCGCGCCGTGATGGATACTATTTTTGATGGACGTATCACGCGCCATGATGGTTACTATTATCGAGGGTCGTATTGTGCGCCGCAATGGATGTATGGACAGATATGTCCCCCATGTGTCCCGTACTGAGAGATAGCGGGTGTGTATCATTAGGTCAGACATGCATCACTATACTTGACATTGCATTTCATTGCATTGCACTTCTTTATTATTGGTGAACTTGATCTTGTGTGTTGCTGATCTTGTGAGTGCCTTTCTGTGGAACTTGTGACTGATGAATATTGAGCCTGTTGTTGAAGATATGCAATTGTTAGAGTGTTGTTGTTCAGGACATGAAACTGTTATAGTGTTGTTGTTGATGATATGAAATTGTTAGAGTGTTGTTGTTGAGCTATGTGCTTTGTAAACTGTGAACTGTTAGGTTGGGCTGGTTTTATGCAGGTTGTAATTGTGGAGGTTGTGATTGTTGAATATTGAGCTTGTTGTTGATAATATGTGATCGTTAGAATGTTGTTGTTGAGTTATGTGCTTATAAATTGTGAACTGTTAGGTTGGGCTGGTTTTATGCAGGTTTTAGTTGTGGAGGTTCGGTTGGGGTGTAAGGAGTACCCGTATTCTATCCCCTTAGCTTGTGTTTAGAGGTTTATTTGTTGTGTACCGTGTGATTTGGTACTCACCCCTTGCTACTACATTTTTTTGTAGGTTACTAGCCCGGACCTTTGTGATATTTTCTCTTCTCCTTGTCTAAGGCTTCTTGTGGAGGTTTGTGAGGTAACTACTTGTCATTTCAGCGGACCTTCTTTCTCCTTAATTATGACCTTGTTCTATTCTAGAAACAAGGTCATTTGAGACATGTATTTTCTTTTGAATCAATTGTAATACTTTAGAGTCTTGTACACGTGACAACCAGGTTTTGGGGTATTTTTAAGTTGATTATGAAATTTCTGCATTTTATTATAATGTTTGAGTTTTAGGCTGACTTGTCTTGGTGGGATAAGACGAGTGCCATCACGTCCATTTTTGGGTCATAACAAAAGTTCACTCTGTGCTAAGTCAAATACCAATGGAATGGTCATTTTCATAAACATATCATACATGGAAAAGTAACAATTGAGTTACCAATCCAAACTTAAGTGATCGTAAAGTATCTCATTAAATTATGGATCATGCATGTGTGAGAAAACCTTTCACCAATATTGATTCCTTAATATGTGAGAAAATCTTTTCACAATTTCATTGATGCTTATTTTAAAAGCAACCTTAGATCATAAACATCCTTTAAATTGTAGATCATGCATGTGTTTCATAAATCATATTCATAAGTTCATAGCTTTCTTCACAAATTCATAGTCAAAATCATAAATGATGCATGGGTCTTATAGAAATCAATTATAAATCATGTAGTTTAATCAAAACATGCCTAGGAATATAAAAATTGAATAATTAAATCAAAATCAACTAACACCCATAAAGATCACTTGAAATCCTAAGAAATTTAGGTGAAATCGAATTTGGAGAATTGAGATCTTTTGGGACTTAATTGGTGAATGGAACCCATTGATGAATTCCAACATAACTTGATGATCAAAGACCAAATGTAATAGAGGAAAAAGTAGACTTGGAGCTTGAACCATAGTTTTCTTTCGTGAGACTTAAGAGAATTTGGAGAGGATTAATGTAGATGAAAATTGAGGATTTGAGAGAATGAGAGGGTTTAGGTAGATTTTGGGATAGAAAGGTAGTTATAGGACTTATAATTAGGGTCCAAAAAAATAGTATAGGCATTAAATACATAGACAAAGACCCAAATACCTTGAGAAATAACTGTGAAACAGCCCTACAGGTTCGACCTACGGTTCATAGAACATTTTAATGCCCATACTAGTCAACCGTAACCAACTTCAGAAACATAAAATTTCTAAAACTCAATTATGGTTTTATTAATTACTTCCTACAGTCCGTAAATAGAACTCGTAAACTACTGCTTCAACAGAAAAAATTGCAACTTTTCCTTTTCAACTCGACATTCTATTTTCCAAGGTGATACGGTTAAGGTGATCTTGTTTGGGTGTTTCGATGATTCCATTGAGTCTGAAATATCATTTCGAAGATAGTAGCACATTTGGTTTGTATTCAGGAGATTCTGATGAGCTTTTGGTGAGTTTCTATGCTGATTGGGTACTTTTGCATTATTACAGTAATTTGTGTCAATTAAAAGGTTTGTTACTAATTTTAAAGATCAAAAAATTATTTTGAAACTTCTTAAAGTTTGAGCATGAATTATAGGACTATTCTGCAATGTTTGGTGCATTTTCTCTAAGACGATATTAGACTTTTATCACAATTATGAAAAATTAATTTACCCAACATAAAGGATATTACTAGGCAATCGAGCATGTAATATTGAGTTTTGATTGAACGAGTAGGTCAATATCATTATTTAAGACATTTAGAAAAAAGAATCGGGCAATTTGACAATCGTATGAGGAAGCTAAAACCTTTTTGGTGAAATACAGTTGTTGGTGTAAGTGATGTTGTTCATCTATTTAAAATTTCAGACTATGTTCAATTCTTATATGAGCATATATGGAGTTCTAGAGCTCGGAATGGAGTGATTCTTGAGGTATTCTTCTTGATTTAATATAGGGGTATGTATTCGATGCTCATTTTGACATTCTTTCATGATTTGTTCATCTGGTTTTCTTTCCTTATCTATGTATTTCTTGAGAAAAATTGGGGTTTTATCAATTTGGACTCGGCTTTTGATTAAAACTGTATGTATAGGATCCTTATGTTATATGTAAATTGATTTTGGCATACACTTATTATTTCATCAATTATTTTCATCATATTAACCATTATAAGCTTGAGAATTAGGATTTTCCCCTGTTACGGTTAAAGTTTAATATTATGAGGATTTCAACATCGATTTTAACTTTTTTCTCAATGACATTTTATATTTAAATTTCCCTAAATATGTGTAAGATATTTTTCAAGAAATATTTCATATTCTAGTGGGGTTGCAGACCTGAGTATTGAGTGTTTTTCTCATGAACTTTTGTTTAAAGTAAATTAGAGTTTTAAACATGATTTCAAATCATTTTTCAATGGAACTTTCACTATTGAGTTCTGAAACCTTTGGGTAATATGATTTTATATCATTCACATGGGTGGTGTTGGTTTTGTATTCTTATTGTAATTCCATGTGTATGGATTGCGATAATTTGGAGATCCATCGTAAAGGTGAAAGGTCATGTACCGGGTTGATTGATTGTTTGTTTGTTTGAGGCAAGTAAACTTGTTGACCTTTGTTAAACATATAAAATCTAATATTTCCTTATTGTGTGTGTTGGGGATTGATGGGATTTGGTGAAGCGCTTGATAATTATTGTCACATATTCATATGGAATGACTAATGATAAAAATGGGAAATAAAAAACAACTTAATGATATATTGATGTGTGGTGTGTTGTGGATGATTGACCAATTTTATTGATTCTTTATTAATAATGTACCATGATTGTGTTGATATGGGTTGTGTATTGATATGAAAATTGCCATCTTATCATTATTTGTGTTTACATACCTATTTGCATTGGTTTGGAAACATTGTGATGAAATCTATTGATGACTACGCCAAAGGAAAATGGTTTATGTGATGTCGAAGGGAAATGGTTTTGGTAATTTATCTGTGTTGAAGGGAAATGGTTATGATGGATACATGGACCTTGTGAGTCCCCAATGGGTTTTTCCTTAAGTCTAAGTGGATGTGTATCATTAAGATATACATACATCACTATAATTGACATTTCATTTCATTGCATTGCACATCATAACCATTTGTGAACCTTGTGAGTGCCTATTGTAAAAATTGTGATTGATGAATATGATAATCTGTAATGGTGACCTTTATACATTTGAATATTGTTATACATGCTATTTTTAATATGAAGTGTGAACTGTTAGGTTGGGTTGATTTTGTGTAGGTTGTAGTTGTGAAGGTTAGGTTAGAGTGTTAGGAGTAGATGTATTGTATGTTGCTTTACCTTTAGGTTTCAAACCCGGATCATCGTGATTACTTTTTCTTCTCTTCTACGTCAGAGGCTTGTTGTGGAGAAGTCTGAGGTAGTCAATTGTCATCTCGACGCACACCTCTTACTCTTTTATTTAAGTGTTATGCTATTCAAGAAACAATGACATTAATACTTGTATTTTCTTTCAAATCTATTATAATATATAAGAGGCTTGTACCCGTAAAAACTAGGTTTCAGGGGTTTTATTTAATCTTGGGTACATTATATGTAATATTGAATTATGTTAGTTTTTCATTTTTTTTCTTCCCCATTTACTATATATATATATATATATAAATATGTCTTATTTTAGCATGACTTTTCTTGGTGTGATAAGACCAATGTCATCACGTCAACTTTTGGGTCATGACAAATGGTATAAGAGCCCAGGTTTCATAGATCTCACGTGTGAACAAGCCAAGTCCAATAGAGTCTCGAGGATCCGTGAAAAGATGTCCATTAGTATTCTTCGAGAGGCCCTATTTACTTTTTGGAAAAACCTTCACTTTTTGACTCTCTATCGTGGAACATTGGTCTGACCTAATTCCTATTGCTTTATTCCATTGTCTCACTTATTATGATGACTCATGCTTGGTCCTTCGTATGTGCAATTTGGATTTTATCGTGTGGTTTTGGTGTCATAAATGATACTAACATAGAAATGATAGACTATGGAAATAATGTATGGTCAGACTTTGAATGTTCTGTGATTCGAAGAGATTGCAAAATGTTATAGTCACACAATGAATTTTGAGGAAGACAATTTGAATGGTTTGAGGGTTATAATGCAACTACTACGGTGATACATGTATTTACTTAGTGAGGGTTATGGAATGTGTTACTTTTGCTATCAACCTGCTCTATGAAAGGGTGCATATCACTTTAGGCAAAAGACTAAACAAATTTGTTAAATGTATTGTAGTTACTTAATTAGTAGAAAAGTGTGGGATATTTGGGTACGATCTTTTTGGTAGGTATGATGTCTTCTAGTAGTGGAGCTAACACACTCTCACGATGTTATACTAGTGATAATTTGTAATAGAGAAAATGGTTATTAAGTGTGATGCCTAACTACTTAATGAACTATATGTTGTTTAACCTATTCAGGAAATGGAGGTTCAGTATTGTATTAACATTTGAGAAACCAACTAATTGTTACTAAGGATGCTTGAGTTAGGCACTATTTTAAAGGAAAATTATAATGGCAGATCTTTGGTAGCTAGGGTATTAATGTGTTCAAGTTGTGAAGTGTATTTCGAGAATCTAATTGGGGATTGATGATTTTATTATACACCAAAAGAAATGGATTGATATAGAGATGATAATTTTATGTGCAAAGAAGTTCCTAGAGAGTATTCTTATGTGAAGGCAATTGGGGATTTTCATAAGAAAGGGCATGTAGAAATTGGTTAATTCATAGAATTTTGCTGGTATATCTTGGATTTAAAGTATCATATAGATGGTATGATCAACTTTGTCGGGAGACTTTCTTTGTTTGTCTTGTTCAGGTTATGGTAATAAGGTCACGTGATCATCAGATGTGTTAAAAACTATTGGGTAAGATTTAAGAAACAAGTCTACAGACTTTTGGCTCAAATGTGGTTATAAGTTCTTTTGTGGTTTCAAGTTTTGTAACTGGTACAACTAGATTTCTAACAATGTATATAATAAGGTCAACGGAGACGTGATCAATGATAAGATAAGATATGTGATTTCATAAAATCTCCAATGTGTGGGCTGATGTTGATTGATAAAGGGATTGCTTTACATGGTTATTATTAGAATTCAGGTTTTCCATTGGAAGACTACATTCATGGCAGTAGGTTTTGTCAAGGTACGGATTGGTAAGGTAAGAAATAATTGATCATGTTGATTATTGAGCATTTGGAAAGTCTTGTGCATGGTTTGGTGGTGGAGATTTTGATTGTCAAAGGGCCTAATGATGTGTTTCACTCGATGTTTTAGTTTAGATTATGAGGTAAAATGTAATGATTTTTTTGTCAAATGATGGGATTGGTAAATGAGTTAGAGAAAGGAACAAAAGTCTTGTATATTGAAGAGTTCAGAGTATTTAGAGTTGTGCCATAGGTAAAATTTATGACATGTGAAAAAAAATAAGACTTTTTGTGTAGGTACTTGGTTTAAATTTAAAGATTGTATGGATTTTTCCCTTTGAGCTGAGATATGACTATGCAAGGGGGACTAGTTTGGCACAAACTTATGAAGGGTTTATCCACAACTTTTTTGAATATTTGGTTTTGGTTTGGGTGAAAAACAGTGATGTATGGGAGATTTAGTGTTTTATGTTGGGTTGGATTGTTTAAATTATGGTAGGTACTTATGGGTGTACTATAAGAAGGACTTACAGTTCTACATTGTTATTGAGGAGATGAGCTGGATTGATACTACCTTGTTGATGGAAACTACATACACTATTATGATGTGTTACATAGACACTTGGTGGTGAATAAAGGTTATGTTCTTATGGAATAAATAATTACTAGGGCGATCAAGGGTTTCTCCAAGATTTGGCATGAGTATACAATTTTTTAGATGGTGGTTGAGGCATGGCATATGAAGGGTTGCATCTAGTCTAGCTTGGTTTATTATTCAATAGCTTTGCTCGATGGAGAGGTACTATCAGATTTGGAATTAGTGTTATTAGCCTTGGGTAGGACCAGTTTCTGACATGTAATGCTTATAGCTGATAACACTTAAATTATCCTAAAAATAATTAGAATAGTAAGAGGTGGTCAACAATAAATATACACAACAACAGAGTCGAAGTTGAACCTCAGAAGGAACAATTTGCCGGCAATTGAAAAGACAAATAATTACAAGCTACTAGTTTGAATCTAAACTTAATGATACACAATTATCAAAAGGGGCATGGTTTAGTAACACAAATAAGATTTGGGAAAATGTAGTGACCTCCAGGTCATTTTTTTGTTTATGCCTCATGTTCGTCGTTTATATATTTCATGTAGCGACCCCAAGTCATTTATGACTTGCTGGGAGTGACAGTTTTTTCACTTAGTCGTTCATTTAGTTTTTATGGGAGTTTTAGTGTTTTGGATCTTTTGAACCTTGAATGGTCCATTTTGATCAAAAGTACAAGAATATGACCTTAGAAGCGAATTATGATGATTCCATCAGCTTGGGAAAGGTCATTTTAGGCTAGTAGCATTGTCATCATGACTATCGAGGCTTTTAGTGCACGCTTGTGCAATTAGGTGTTTAAAATTTCAAGTCAAGGCCTAAGTTTGACTTTAGTCAACATTTTGAGTAAATGAGCTCGACTGAGAATTATGTCAGCACGAATAGCTATGGAGTGTTTAATTTGGTCTAGAACGACCCTTTATTTGGATCTGAGGCTTTCGGGCTAATTACAAGCCCCTTGTGGATTTTAGCTTAAAATTGTGTTTGGATGTGGGACCCATATTTTACCGAGATGATCTCGCATGAGAATTTTTACTGCTCCGTTGAGTTCGGAATATCAAATTTAAGGGGTTCGGAATGAATCTCGAGCACCCCATCAGAGAATTCATAGTTTAAGGAAACCAGCTGAAGTGTTGATATCTAGTGCGGGCTTCTCGCGACCAGAAATAAGACTTTTAGCAATTGGAATTATACATTTTTCCTTCGAGGGAGCCTAGATAGTGAAAGGTTATCCCTTTGATGCTCTTGCTGAAATCATTACTCTTAATTATCCCGTGCTCTAGCAATTGCGCTCCCTAGACCACTACCATGTAGTTAGGTAGGGACAATAAGTCCGTAGTTACGGGAATATAGGAATGAATGGGGATCCCTATCAATAGAAAAATAATATCTAATTAGAGTTTATATAGCGAATTGCAGCCTTATTTCTTATTTTCAAAGTGTGATTTCTCCTTCATACGAGCTCTTATTTGAGTGATTCAAGTTCGATGGTGATCGTTAGGAGCGTGGCTACGTGGTGAACTGATCAAGAGTTGTTGAAGGACCTCTATTTGAGATGAGTTTTGTGATTCAGTTGCTGCCTCATCTCTCTTTATTGCTTTTCTTATTGATGATTTGCATGTGTTGTTGTGGGCTGTTTTAGGCCTTGAATTATGTTCATCTTCCGACCACAAGTTCGAGGCGTAGTTTAGGACCTCTTGAGGGAGTCAATCCAGATATTTGGTGCGGGTCCCATGATTCCTCTTTGACTATAAAATTTGGTATGTCACTATTCTAGGTGATTTTGGTGTCTAAACGACCATATTGATGTTGTTATCGTGTTTTTGAGAGAGTGGCAGCGTTCATAGGCCGTTCGTAAGAGGAAAGCTTCGGCCTTGTGATTTGGAGCGCACGCAGTCTGCGTACAAGTAAGCTACAACTTCCTTTCTAATTAGATTTAGCATGAATGTGTGAATTCATGATGATTAGTGTGAATTGGGTGCGGGTACCTAGTTATTCATGTTTTTCCTTATAGAAATCATGACATAGGGTTGATTGCTACTATTTCAAGGGTAGTACCATGAACTGGGGTTGTATGTGTATTGTCGCATACTATGTGATTTACTTGTTTTACTATGCGGTTTTGGAGCATGTTTTGTCCTTAGTCTAGGATAGAATAGTGTTGCCTTAGACCCATGCACTGTGTGACCTTGGTATGTCTACGATGTCATTCGGATGGACTAGGTCCTTGTAGACTGGAATGGCAGACTTGGGTCTGATAAAATGAGCCTTAGTTTAGGAGTTTGTTCAGCTTGTTGGCCCTTTCTTTCTCCTCTCTCTATTTTTATGGCTCCGATGCGTTACTGGATATTGTATGCTTTCTCGAGAATGGAGTGTTTATGGCTTGGAGACTTTTGTGATACCTTAGGGAGTGGACATCGATCCACGGTAGCTTGAAGCCTACTTGAGATCTTCTTCGGTGTCGATATGCCCTTGGACACTTTTGCTAGCTGGGCGGCTTACGCCCCTGGGAGTGATTTGGCGGCCTAGATATATGAGATCCTCTAAAGAGTTAACACTCCAATGAAGCACTCTTCCTAGTTGGCGGGTTATGCCTCTAGTAGTGGATTGTTTGGCTCAGCGGCCTAGGTTGATTGTCACTCTTGCTAGTTGGGTACTATTTCTAGTTGGGTTGGGATTTGATTGGTTCTTCGCTACTTGGGTTGGGAGCCCAACTAATGTTCTTGGGTTCGAATCTAGTTTACTCTTCTTTCTAATAAACTTAGCTATTCTATGTAAATGTTTGCTTATGGGATCCGTTTAGGTTTTTATTTAAAGTACCATCTAGACTTATGTGGGACTAGTTAGGTTTAGTTTAGTTGTACTTATATTTACTTTCTATATACTCGTGTGCCTACTTTCATTCCCGCTTTGACCTTTGTTATGTCTAGATTCTATCTTATCATATTATTTTTACCTTTCTTGCTCGGTCGGCCTGTGATGCCTATTGAGTACCTTTGTTTTGGTACTTATGCTACACTTTGCATCTTTTCATGATGGATGCCCGAGTACTAGCTACCACCGGTAATCATTCGTGTCGTCTTTTGCAGCTTGTGGATATCAGAGATGACGGTGAGTAGTTGGTCTACTGGACTAGCTTATCTTCTTCTGTTCATTTGTTAGCTTATCTTTTGCCTTTGAGACGGCTTGTTATGGTCCACTTTTGGGACTTTTTTTTTCTTGTTAGACAGCTCTGTACTCGGGACTTCCAGGTTTTGGGAGGTTTTCCTTTGTATTTAGCCTTTGGTCTGCTTTCCTTTTCTCTCTTTTCTTGTTGTTAGTATTATTTTATGTTTTGTTGTACCCTTTTACGCACTACTTTTTGTTCTGGGTACGGGTCGTCTTACCTACTTATGGGTTTTTGTAGGTGCCATCATGACTTGGGAATTTGGATTGTGATAGCAAAGAACTAATCAAGTAACGAATAATTGGGAATTGGGAATTGGGAAATTTGGGACTCAACACTCATTCAAAGATTCATTTCAATCTCAACACATGCTAAACAATCATAGGTAGGCTAGGTAATCTTAAACAACATAAATCTTCTTTAGATCTCATTGCGCTAAATCATATAATCTTCTTTCGGTCTCAATCATGTGATTCAACACAACACCGTAATACCTTAATATAGACCTTTCTTTAGAGCAAGCCTTGCATTCAACAATGAAAACCTAAATCTTCTCTTTTTAGTCTCAAACTCAAGATTCAATGTTATACGTGGTTATTAATCTAGATTTCATGGCATGAATTCTCTTTTGAGAAACCCACAAAGATCGGAAGCTAAATCTGAACGTGCACTCTCAAATCATAAATTCATACATGAAAACTAGATTAAACCAATTTCATGAAAGCATGGAATCACATACAAAAGTAATAGAATGAGAAATTAGAGATCCAAATGAGTTGTCTATCTCTAGCAAAAAACGCCAATCTCAATTAGAAATTACACCCAAAATTCATGCAAGACAAAGCAATGAAAGAAAGATAGGGTAAGAGATTTTACTAACAAGATCACAATTTTAATCCAAACGATGAATTATGAGGCAACTTGTCTTCAAAGTATCAACCCAAAATATGAAACCTAATACTAAGAATTTTTCACTAGTCTAAACTAAAAAGATTTAAATTAATAATGGAATTGTATGATTAAAATTAGATAATTTTGATAATGACTTCTTCTTTAGCACTTTGTGAGAATTTAGGTCAAATTTGAGAAATTCCAATTTTTCCTCTGTCCAGATAGCCTGGCATCGCAAAACGGTTGGGAGTTCGCAAAAGTAAACATCCATTCGCTAAAGTGACCTGCCTTTTTGGGATCCTTTGCAAAAGATTAAAATTAATAATGGAATTGTATGATAAAAATTAGATAATTCTGATAATGACTTCTTCTTTAGCACTTTGTGAGAATTTAGGTCAAATTTGTGAAATTCCAATTTTTCCTCTGTCAAGATAGTCAGGCATCGCAAAACGGTTGGGAGTTCGCAAAAGTAAACATCCATTCGCTAAAGTGACCCGCCTTTTTGGGATCCTTTGCAAAAGAGAACCTCGCCTGGTCAGAGACAGGTGTACTTTAGTTGACCATTCGCAAATGCAAAATCCCTATTCACAGGTGCAACATCAGAGGCCATTTTCTGCCAGTTTCATCTTCTACTTCCACTCTTGTCCATCAATATCCTTCCAAGCAGCAAATACCTGAAATCATCACAATTCAATGAATAATTAACCTCTTTTTGTACTTGAATACCAAAAAATCATAAGAAAAGAGCCTCAAATGAGTTAAAACTCACCACTCATCAACACCCTCAACTTAAAACATTTCTTGTCTACAAGCAAAAAAAATGAAAAACTCAAGAGGCACTCAATTTAATTACAACACACTTCAACTTCAACTAAGGATCATAGTCATGGCTTTGGTTGGTACTGATAGTTAGCAAGCAAGCAAGTGATTTCGATTTCGAGAAACTGCCCTAAGTTCAAGCACAATCTCAAGAATGATCAAGTGACAACACAAATTCTCAAGAAGTGACTCACAACTACTAGTCAATTAAACATTTCACGACCCAAAGTACACCCTAGATGTGACATGGCGTATAGGACCCCAAGAGGCACTACACAAGACACTAAGCATACATCATACAACATAATAGAACTAAAGAGTTCAAAATAAAGTTTATATCATAAATGTTTGACAAGAAAATGAAGAGGAAGCCTAACATAGTCTCCAATCCATCTAGTACATCAAAAGTTACTGGGACGTAAGCCATACATCACATACAATATGGAAAAGAGAAGACATTAATCAATAAAGGGTTCGGTCCTCAGAACATGAGGACTCACCAATCTTTAATGCTACTAAGTTGATCACTATCCATGGGGATACGGAATAGAAGTGTCGGAGTGTCAGACCCTACATTAGTGAAATAATGTAGGCAAGAGTATGCGTTAGTACAATGAATGTACCAAGTATGATATCAATGCATAAAAGATATGAAATCATGCTAAAAATGACTTTACATGGCATGTAATGACCAAGCTAAATCATGAGATAAAAAGGTTAGAAAACATAAATCATAATCATACTCAATACAAGTTAAAACATCTTTAAAATACTTGCAAGATACTTTTTAAAGAGTAACCTTAGTTCATTATTTTCGGAGAGTTACCTTTAACTGACATGTAGACCATGTGAGCTATAGCATGGAATCTGGTGTCTATCCTACACCCAAAAGAGATGGCCTTACTTTCCAAGGTAAGAACTATGAACTTCTAGCTTAGGTTAATCTACTAGCTAATGTTTATCTAAGACAACCTATGGTGGCACATAGTATATGGGACATGGGTAATGGTTTCTTGGCCACTCGGTGCTAAGCATAAATCCCGAGAAAAAGTCATTAGTCTTTACTTGTCTTATCATTAAGAGATATGGGTAATCGCCTCTTGTCTTATCATCCATGAAAGGCACATCAAGTAGGCAATCCAAGCTAGGTTTCATTAGAATAGCTCCTAAATCTTAATACAAAGTTTAGTTCAGAAAACCTTTCAACCCTAAGAATCCTTGTGTGAGAAAACCCTTTCACATTCATGTATTGAGTAGTATGTGAGAAGTCATTTCACAACAACAACATTGATACTTCACTCTCAAAGCATCTTTAAAACATTTCATCAATCTCATAAAGAGCATACATACATTCATAAATCCATCTTTTATCTTACAAAGGCTTCATCATAAGGTAAATTCTAGAAATCATGGATCATGCATGGGTTCATGTGAATTTAACCTAAAGACATGCAATTATCTCAATTAATGCATAAAACCACATAAAACTATCAACTAGATCGTAATTGAAAAGAACCCATGAGATTGAGTAAAAACTCTAACTTTAATTGGAGATTCTAACTTGCAAAATTGGAGAATTTAGGAACCATATGGAGGAAAGGACTCCATAGGTGAATACTATCATACCTTGATGCCAAAAACTTTCAATTAATGGTGAATTTGGAGACTTGATCTTGAAACCTTAGGACTTCTTCTTCTTCTTCCTTAGAGAGAGAAATATTTTAGAGGATGAACTTGATCAACTTTTGGGAATTTAAGAGAGTGAATTGAATTGGGTGATTTTGGAGGGTAAATTTTTTTATATAGGGCTTAGGTTAGACGGTAAAACGACATAGTATTGGGTAAAACTATTGGGAAAAGACCAAAATGACCCTAACATAAAGCTGATGAAGTGCCTATCACGAGGGGCATCACGGGTCGTCTAGAGCATCATGGCCCGTCTAGTGGGTCGTGATGATGCCCTACCTGACACAGCTTCACTAAAATAGGCATAACTTTTTACTCCAATCTCGGAATTACGAAAACTTGGTGGCGTTGGAAAGAGGACTTAAAGATCTTTAATTTGATAGGTCATATGCCACCTAGTTCATTGTTTGTTAAATGATATGATCATTTGAAGTTGACCCAAAATTCAAAGCATAATAAGTCTCTTTCACGGACGTCTTCACGGTCCGTGGAAAGCTTCACGGACCGTCTAGGCATCTATGGTCCTTCATAGTGACCTTGGGTACAACCTTATGGTCTGGGTGATATGTACGGACCCCTAGATGGGTCATCCAAGCCATAATCGGATGTCTAAGGCACCGTCCAAGAGACTATTGCCTAGGGATAGTCCTGGATGATCTCATGATGCCCTTAACGGGCCGTAGAACACTACATGGCCCTTCTAGGGTGTCGTGATGGGTTCATGGTCCATTTTGGGTTAGTGGACTTACTCGTTTGTCATTTCTTTCCTTTTTTCAAATCTGAGGTGTTACAATATCTCCCCTTTGGAAACATTCATCCTCAAATGAGATTCAAGACATCATAAGGAGGGTAGGAACTAGACCTTGTAGCGCAACATGAATGCAATCACATAAATGAACATATCCAAGGAGGAAACATCAACTCCAAGCTACAGCTTGTTCAAAACATCATGTCATAAGGTCTATATGCAACTCATACTCAAATGCACCGAATATAAAGATATCCATCAAGCTAACTCATTTTCTCAAAAATTCAAGCTTTTCATAAACATGCATAAATGAGGAATCGGGGGAATATCTAAGCATGACACCAAAAGAGGAAAACATGAGGAACTAAATACCTCGAGCTAGAGTAGGAACGAAGGGAAAGAGATAAGGATAATATGATATCATATCGGTCTCGGCCTCCTAAGTAGAACCCTCAACTAACTAATTCCTCCAACGAACCTTCACAGAAGTAATTTATTTATTCCTCAACTTCCTAACTTGATGTTCCAAGATCTCAACCGGAATTTCTTCATAAGAAAGGTTATCATTTATGTCAAAACTCTCTAATGGTACTATTGATGTTAGATCACTAACAAAGTTCCTAAACAAGGAGATATGGAGAAATTGATGCACCAATGCCAAGTCATTAGGCAATTCAAGTTCATAATCAACTTTACCAATACGTCTCAAAATCTGATATGGGCCCACATAATGGGGACTAAGCTTCCTTTTCTTTCCAAATCTCATTACACACTTCATGGGTGAAATTTTAGAATAGACCCAGTCAGTCACATGAAACTCAAGGTCTCTTCTTCTAACATCAGCATAGGACTTTTGCCAACTTTGAGCCATTTTCAACCTTTCGCTAATAAGTCAAACTTTTTCCATAGCGTCGTATATCAATTTGGTACCTATGACGCAACTTCACCCACTCCAAACCAAGATATAGGAGATCTACACCTTCTACCATATAGATCCTCAAATGGAGCCATACCAATAATTGAGTGATAGCTATTATTATACGCAAATTCAATCAAAGGCAAGTGATCATCCCAATTACC
The DNA here is from genome assembly GCA_029582685.1 of Solanum piurae. Taxonomy (NCBI): domain Eukaryota; kingdom Viridiplantae; phylum Streptophyta; class Magnoliopsida; order Solanales; family Solanaceae; genus Solanum; species Solanum piurae. The sequence continues at coordinate 15,535 of JAJOOO010023830.1, forward strand.
CTTGAAGTCAATTACACAAGATCTCAAAATATCTTCTAAAGTTTGAATCGTATGCTCCGCTTTCCCATCACTTTGAGGATGAAAGGTCGTACTAAGCTTAACACGAGTACCAAGCCCTTTTTGGAAAGATTTCCAAAACTGATAAGTGAAATAGGTACCACAATCAGAGATAATGGATAACGGCACTCCATGAAACCTAACCATTTCTCTAAAGTACAACTTAGCATAGTCCTCCACCGAATAAGAAACCTTTATGGGAATGAAATGAGCCGATTTCATCATGCGAACTACTATAACCCAAATCGAGTCATGTTGTCGCCACATGTGGGGTAAACCAACAATGAAGTCCATATTCAAATCTTCCCACTTCCAAGTAGGAATACTGATATCTTGGGAAAAACCTCCTGGCTTTTGAATATTCAACTTTCATTTGTTGACCGTTATGACACTTAGCCGCGAATTCAGCAATATCCTTCTTCATTGTATTCCACCAATAGACCTCCCGCAAGTCACGGTATATCTTGGTTGCCCCCGGGTGAATATAATATTGAGGACTATGGGCTTACAATAACATCTACTCTATCAAGTCATCTACATTAGGAACACACAAATGACCTTGATATCTAAGCACTGCGTCTCTCTGTTGGGAGAAAGCCTCAACTGACTTCTTAAGCATTGTTTCCTTCAATTCCATCAAGATCGGGTCAAGACCTTGCTTAGGTTTCACTTCTGACACGAAAGATGATTCTGAATGATTATACACCATAACACCGCCATTGGTGGAGTCAACCAACCGAACATCCAAACGGGCCAATCTATGTACATACCAAACAAACTCATTCTTACCATCCTCTACATTAGCAACACTACCCATAGTCAATCGACAAGGAGCATCCACCATCACATTTGCTTTGTCAGGGTGATAGAGAACAATCATATCATAATCCTTTAGTAACTCAAGCCACCTTCTTTGCTGAAGATTTAGATCATTTTGTTTAAACACATATTGCAAGATTTTGTGGTCGGTAAAGACATCGACATAAACACCATATAAGTAATGCCTTCAAATCTTTAAAGCAAATACAACTGCCGCTAATTATAAATCATGGGTAGGATAGTTCTTTTCGTGCACCTTAAGTTGCCTTGAGGCATATGCAATGACTTTCCCATTTTGCATAAGGACACATAATAACCCATTTCTTGAAAAATCACAATAAACAACAAACCCATAGGTTCCTTCCAGTAAAGTCAATACCAAAGCGAAAGTAAGTCTATCTTTCAATTCTTGGAAACCCTTCTCGCATGTTTCCGACCATATGAACTTAACATTTTTTTGGATCAATGTCGTCAATTCAGAGGAAATCGAAGAAAACCCTTCAACAAACCTTCTATAGTAACCAACCTAACCTAAGAAACTTCTAATATCTGAAGAGGATAAAGGTCTAGGCCAACTCTTAACCGCATCCTTCTTCTTAGGATCTACCTTAATACCCTTACCAGAAATAATGTGACCAAGAAAAGCCACGGACCTTAACCAAAACTCACATTTACCAAACTTTCCAAAGAGTTGTTAGTTCTTGAGGACTTGCAAAACAATCCTTAAATGATCAGTATGCTCGCCTTCACTCCTTGAATAGATCAATATATCATCAATGAACACAATCACAAACATGTCGAGGTACTATCTAAACACCTTATTCATAGAATCCATAAATGCGGCCGGAGCATTGGTCAAGCCAAAGGACATCACCAAAAACTCATAATGACCATATAGAATTTGTAAAGTTGTTTTCGGAATGTTATTCTCCTTCACCCTCAATTGGTTATAACCCGACCGGAGGTCAATCTTAGAGAAGTAACTTGCTTCTAGTAGTTGATTAAACAAATTATCTATCATTGGAAAAGGAGACTTATTCTTAATGGTAACCTTGTTCAATTGTAGGTAGTCAATAAACATACGGAGTGAATCATCTTTCTTCCAAACAAACAAATCTGGAGCACCCCTTTGAGAGATACTCAGTCAGATGAAACTCTTATCCAACAAATCTTTCAATTGCTCCTTTAACTCCTTGAATCTGCCGGAGTCATTTGATAAGGAGGAATAGATATAGGTTGCATATCTGGGGAGAGGGTCAATAACGAAGTCTATTTTCCTTTCGGGAGGAACACCAGGTAAACCATCGGTAAATACTTTTGGAAACTCATTAACAATGGGGACCGACTCAAGAGTAGGTTTCGGAATCCATATCCCTCAGCCTAACTATATGGTATAATCAATCTTTAGAAATCATCTTTCTAGCTTTATGACAACAAACAAACTGACTCTTAGGCATATAATTTCCCCCTTTCCACTCTAGGATCAGTTCACTTGGAAACTGAAATTTGACCACTCGTGTTCTACAATCAATAGAAGCATAACAAGAATGCAAAAAATCTACGCCAAGAATAACATCAAAATTTAGGATATCAAGCTCTACAAGATCAATATGAGTGACTCTATAAGATATGGAGACGGGAAAATTTCTATAGACTCTCTTAGCCACAAAAGATTCACCAATAGGAGTAGAGACAGAAAATGGGTCTAACAACATATTCAAAAGAATATCAAACCTCATAGCCACATATGAAGTCACAAAAGACAAGGTAGCACCGGGACAAGAAAAGCATAAATATCAAGATAAAAGACTTTCAATCCGCTGACCACATTGGGAGAACTCTCTTGCTCATGACGAATCTAGAGTACATAAAACTTGTTTTACTTCTGACTCTTAGTAGAACCAGATGAAGAATTGGATTGAGCCCGTCGACGAGTATCTCCTTCATTCTAAGAAATCAAGGGACAATCCATTATCTTGTGATCCGTCTTGCCACAATCAGAACATGCATTAAAACCGGCTAGACATCTACCATCATGCTTCCTTCCACATTTAGCACAAGTAGACAATGAAGATCCACTACCATTTCCTCCTTGAGGCTTAGTGTTAGATACCCTATCTTTGTTGAATCTATGAGGAGCATTAGAGGAGCCTGGACCGGAAAACCTTTTTCAGAACTTAGAACGACCATGTCCATTGGATTTTGAATGTTAAAAGTCACCATCACCGGTCCTTGCCTGCTTTGTCTCCCTAGATCTTTCCTTAAGTTTGTCTCCTTCTATTTTTTGAGCATGTCCCATTAGATAAGAAATTTGCATATCATTGATGAGCATGGCAGTACGACATTCTTTGACTATCATCTCAGACACTCCCAAAACGGACTTACTCATCCTTGCCCTAGAATCGACAACCATAGTAGGAGCATACCTAGACAATCGAGTGAACTTCAAAGAATATTCCTTCACCCTCATGCTTCATTGACAAAGGTTGCTAAACTCAAGTTCCTTTGCCTTCCTCATGTCAAGGGGAAATAACCTATAAGGAAAGCAACCTTAAACTTTTCTCAATCAAGAGCACCCACATCAACCACCCTCTCTTCATTCCATTGATTGAACCAAACTTGAGCAACACCTTTGAGTTGATAAGAGGCCGATTCCACCTTTTACACCGGTGTCACTCCCATAATCATCAACACCTTATACACTTCATCAATGAACTCTTGAGGATCTTCCTCAACCTTCGAACAATGAAACTCCAGAGAATTCATTTTAGTGAAGTGTCTCACTCTAGTTTCCATCGTACCCACATTTAGGTTCACGGGGACCACATCCTCCATATTGTATTGAGCCTTTATGGAATGATCCAACACTTCAAAATCAGTGCTAAACTCTGCATTAGTCACTTACTCGGCCAAAGGATCAACCGAAACTTGATGAGCTTGAGGAGGAGCTTCTTGTTCCACATTCTCTCCCGTATTCCTTCAATCAAATTCCCTTCAAGAGACCATATCTAGAAAAGTATCAAATAGGGAATATGAGAGAGACATTATAGAGTTAGACTCTATCGCACAACTTTAGAGTAATGAAAAAAGTGAAGTTTTCTAAACATCTTATAGCTTCTTATTCATAAATATGACGCTCTTCACACTCATGAACAAGACTCTACTTGATCTGGCTTATGAGACTTCCTAAGATTTTTCTAAACCTTGTACTCTGAATAATAAGTTTGTCACGACTTAAAGTACACCCTAGACGTGGCATGGCGTATAGGACCCCAGGAGGCCCTACACAAGACACTTAGCATACATCATACAAGATAATAGAATTAAAGAGTTCAAAAGACAGTTTATATCATTGACAAGAAAAATGAAGAAGAATTCTAACATAGTCTCAAAGCCATCTAGTACATCAAGAGTGATTGGGCCATAACCCATACACCACATACAATATGGAAAAGTAAATGCAATAAGCAATAAAGGGTTCGGTCCTTGGAACATATGGACTCACTAATCTTCAATGCTACTAAATAAATCACTAGCCACGGGGATATTGAATAGGAGCGTCATACCCTACGTTCAATATAGGCAAGAGTATGTGTTAGTACAAACAATGTACCTAGTATGATAGCAATGCATAAAAGATATGAAATCATGCTAAAAAGGTATTTACATGGCATGTAATGACCAAGAAAAATTATGAGATAAAAGGGTTACAAAACATAAATCATAATCATAGTCAATGCAAGTAAAAACATCTTTAAAACACTTGAAATATACTTGTTAAAGAGTAACCTTAGTTCATTATTGTGGGAGATTTACCTTTAACCAACATGTAGACCATGTGAGCTATAAATTATGGATCATGCATGGGTTCATGTGAATTCAACTTAAAAACATGCAATTATCTCAATTCATGTGTAGAAAGACATAAAACAATCAACTAGATCGTAATTGAAAAGAACCCATGAGATTTAGTAAAAACACTAACTTCAATTGAAGATTCTAAATTGCAAAATTAGAGAATTTAGGAACCCTATGGAGGAAAGGACTCCATAGGTGAATACTATGATACCTTGATGCCAAAATCTTGCTATTAATGGTAAATTGGGAAACTTGATCTTGAAACCCTAGACTTCTTCTTTTTCTTCTTCCTTAGAGAGAGAAACATTTGAGAGGATGAACTTGATCAACATTTTGAAATTTAAGAGAGTTAATTGAATTTGGTGATTTTGGGGGTAAAAATGTTTATATAGGACCTAGGGTAGAGGGTAAAACGACATAGTATTGGGTTAAAACAATCCGTAAAAGAATAAAATGACCCTGACTTAAAGTTGACGAAGTGCCTCTTGCTTCACGGGCCATTTAGAGCATCATGGCCTCTCTATTGGGCCGTGATGATGCCCTGCCCGACAGGGCTTCACTAACACGGGCATAACTTTTTACTCCATGCACAAAATTAGGCAAATTTGGTGGCGTTGGAAAGAGGACTCAAAGATCTTTAATTTGATAGGTTATAGGCCACCTAATTCATTTTGTGCTGAAAGATATGATCGTTTGAAGTTGACTCAAAATTCAAAGTCTGATAAGTCTCTTTTACAGACAACTTCAAGGTCCGTATAAAGCTTCATGGACTGTATATTTGTATGTGGTCCTTCACAGCGACCTTGGGTGCAACCTCACTGTCTGGGTGACTTGTACGACCCCTAGATGGGTTGTCCAAGTCACCACTGGCTTCTAGGGCACCGTCCAGGTGACTCCAACCTAGGGGTAGTCCTGGATGGTCTCACAATGCCCTTAATGGGCCTTGGACCCCTACATGGCCCGTCTAGGGTGCCGTGAAAGGTCCATGGTCCATTTAGGGTTTGTGGACTTGCCCGTTTGCCCTTTCTAGCCCTTTTTCAAATCTGAGGTGTTACAAAACAACTTCTCCTCGACTCAATTCGGAAATCTATCAACTTCACCAATCAATCCTATTTTTCATGCCCTTACAAGAAATAAAATGTTCCACAAATTCGCACACATGTATTCACAAGACAAGGGAAAATATATTTAACACTCACACTCACAAGGAACATCTCATGTACACAAGTGCCACACTATGAGGTTGCCAATATTTTAAATCAATCATTGGCTCAACTTCATTTGGTTAGAGATATCAAAGGACTTTGTTAAGCTTGTAATGTAGACTTAGGGAAGGTTAGGATATAATTTAGGTACAACTAACTACATCCTCCTTGAACACTACACAACAACTCATCAGTTCAAATTTTTCCACTTTTCAAACCTAAGCACATTTCTCATTATTTTTCATTTTTATTTTCTAATTTCCACTCTAGATCCCCCACATACAACCATTTTTAACATAAGGATGATTGAACTCTCATTTATTCACTTTCATTCTTTGTTTTTTCAAAACTTTTTCTTTCTATAAGACTTTTTCCTCAATTCTTCAATCTCTTTTTTTTTTATCAAGCTCTCATGTGATAAGCATCCCTTCTATGATTTTTCCATAACACACCCAACTTAGATTTTTAGCCTCAACTTTCACAATTCTCAAATTCATGGAGGGAGTTCAAAAGAGAGATAATTTTTCAAAAATGGTTACGCTTGTAATGAAGTTGCCAATAAAAAAGGATTAGGCTCAAACGGAACAACTAATGTTATATTTAGTGCAAAGATGGGATTTTTAGGGAAAGTGTACTTTAAGAACATCAAACAAAACCTAAGATTATTTCTCCAACCAAAATCAATCAAGACCAGCATTTCATGACACACTAGGCAAGTTCTGGGTACATAAGCGAACACAAGGTATTATTCAACAACTCACAACACATGGCATGCAAATCAATCAAAATGGTTCAAAATCTCATTTCCTTTTCAAAATACAAGTGGCATTGAATATTTAAACCTCTAATGAATCAAAAGTCACCAACATAATTATAAGACTTGTCACAAAATCATTCACAACATTCTCAACTTTCAAAAATGGAGGGGTATGTTTAAGACTTTTCACATGCATGACTATGTTCTTAGTACCAACCAAGTAAAAACCTTTCCAAAAAAATGATTTTTCCCTTAAGAAAGTCCTCAACCAATCCATTATCTAGCAACCTCATGCATGTATTAGAAATTGGTTACTAAGACTTCACCACAATCAACACCAATCAAACACTTACAAGAAATCGACCATTTAGCCTTAAGAAAGTCATCACTCTATCTATCATCAAGCATTGTTAATCAATATCTCAACATCATAATAAAAACAAAGAACGTACAACCTACAAGTAAAAGAATAAAACAAACCAACCCATTATAATATCTCTAAAGACAGAGAAGGCCACACCATCCACATATCAAAACAAAACAAGGTCGACAAGGGCATAGTCAGATGCAATAAAAACTCTAAAATGAGCCCAACAAGGGAAGTACCCCTAACTAAAAATATAATTGTGTACCTCACAGTACAACAACCAAAAGAGAATAGGAGGGAACTCCCTCCAAAGATCATCATTCATTTAAAGAGTTATCGAGATCTGAAAGCAAATCATCATCAGCCTCCTCACCGAGACACATAACTTCCAGAGTGTACTCATTAACTTGTTAAAAAACTTGTTCTTCTTCTTTTCTTGTGCATTCATCCTTTTTTCCTCTTCTCCATTTTTGCCATGCTGTGCTTGAGAATCTGATGATCCTGAACTAGAGTGGAAAGGGTAGAAGGAACACTACCTGAGGCAGAGAAGCTCTCTCCAGGCCCTGTGGGAAGACTCTGTGTTAATTACTGAATCTGCAAATGAATCTAGGTATCAATGACATTCACATGTCCTGATAGGTGTACTAGTGTCAGTGGTCCCCTCAATAGTAACTCATATGGAGGAGGAATAGATTCTGAATATCTTGCACATCTATTTTTTTTCTTCTTCATCACAAGCCCTGGACCCTTTTTTTAAGTGGATGGATATGACATTCAGTACTCTGCAGGTTATCTCACTCATTGTAGTCGACCTTATCTATCTGGCATAAATAAGTAGTCAAGGAGGGATAGGAGAGACTCTCTGTATCTTCCAAGACGACCTCCTTAATATGTTGCACAATAATCTACCCAACATTAATAGGGTTCCCCTCAATGATGGCACAAATCAAAAGTGCCCTATGGGCTGGCCCACCCCATCCGGGCTAACCCATACAGGCTTTGTAATTTGACAGGTTAGGCTGGGCTAGCCCATTTTTTATGTGGGCTAAAAAATTGTCGCCCCAGCACACAAGTGTGTGGGCTACGGGCTTTGCCGCGCCAGCCCTTTTTTCTTAAAAGTATATTTTTTATAATTTTTAAAATTAAATTATATTTAAAAAATATTATCATAAATATCGAGTAGTGTTACTACTTGTTAATCAAATACACAAATAAAATTATCTATATAATATTTATTAAGTTTGATTTCAAATAAAAACTTAAATAGCTAAATAAAAATATTAACCTAATTGTTTTCCAATGATCATAATAAAATACAAAAACTAGGATAATATTCCATAGGCCATACCTATGTTGTGATTCCCTAGAAATTTTAGGAACTAAATTTTATGTAGTACATAACTTGTCTTTAAATTGTAATATTTCAAACTTTAAACAGATTATAAGTGTAGACACCTGTTATTTTTAATACTCTAGTTTATTTTTAGTTTTTAATTAATTTTTACTTGGCCCACGGGCCAGCCTTATCCATGTTCTCAAGCCGCACAAATCGACAGGCTTATTCAGGCCGGGCTAAAATGTTTTTTTCTTAAATGGGCTCAAAAAATTGTAGCCCAGCCTTATCAAATCACGAGTTAGGCCAGGCCATCCCAACAAGCCTAGCCCATATTGACTGCTCTACTTCCAGAGTGTACTCATTATCTTGTTCAAACACTTGTTCTTCTTCTTTTCTTGTGCATTCATCCTTTTTTCCTCTTCTCCATTTTTGCCATGCTGTGCTTGAGAATCTGATGATCCTGAACTAGAGTGGAAAGGGTAGAAGGAACACTACCTGAGGCAGAGAAGCTCTCTCCAGGCCCTGTGGGAAGACTTTGTGTTAATTATTGAATCTGCAGATGAATCTAGGTATCAATGACATTCACATGTCCTGATAAGTGTACTAGTGTCAGTGGTCCCCTCAATAGTAACTCATATGGAGGAGGAATAGATTCTGAATATCTTGCACATCTATTTTTTTTCTTCTTCATCACAAGCCCTGGACCCTTTTTTTAAGTGGATGGATATGACATTCAGTACTCTGCATGTTATCTTACTCATTGTGGTCCACCTTATCTATCTTGCATAAATAAATATTCAAGGAGGGATAGGAGAGACTCTTTGAACCTTCCAAGACGACCTCCTTAATATGTTGCACATTAATCTACCCAAAATTAATAGGGTTCCCCTCAATGATGGCACAAATCAAAAGTGCCCTATCAAGATAAATATCGGTCTTACTCCTCGAAGGAATCACCCTATTACAAATGATGGAAAGCCAAGTATTGGCTTTAGCTATGAACTCTAACAAGTCAATCCAGTGGTTGTTCTCAATCAATTGAGGCCTATGTCAACCATGCACTTGTGTCACAAACCAATCCAGACCAGTTTCCATTTCTCTTTCCTTGTGAACATCATTATTGGCATCAGGAAGGCTATAATAAGCATTGTTCCTCATGGGGTCAAAAAGTACTTGTGTGTCCCACACCATGACTAACTATTCACTGGATAAGTTAGGTTTAGCTGCATTGGCTTTGAATTCACACACTATTGAGTTCTTAGCCTTGATAGGCTCAGCCACGAAACACATCAATCTGCTATCCTCCAAACACGCAAAGAATTTGGCATGCGCTCTTGAAGATTTGTCAAGAAAAGACCCATATCCCTTGTCAATTTTTTCCTCAACTTGGTTGACGTTGTCGGCCATTCTTTGCAATTAGGGTACCTATACAAGATGCACACATTTCAAATGAATAAAAAGGTAAATAAGGAAATGTATTATCAAGTAATAAGGTCAAGGAAATGAGTGAAAAAAGAATTGGGGGAACGGGGGTGAAGCAACTATTTTTACCAGTTTTAATTCCCAGACAAAAGACTCATCACGATTGTGGGATTTTTCATTGAAATCATGATCCTCCACCTTTCATCTCATCGTAACCGTAGGATTAGACATCGTGATACTGTGATTTCAAAATTTAACACATCACAAATAAAGAATGAGACATCGCAATCGCAAAGAGTATTTCAGCAAATAAAATAATTTTCATTTTGGCATTCCATCGAATAGGTTGTGTACAACCTGTTCTCATGCCATTTTCACAAGAATAATGACCACATTTTTACCTTTTTCAGTTAACACCCCAAAATATAACAACAAGCAACAACACCACTCCACAAAATTAGTTTTTTAACACAATTCATGATCAAAAATTTAGGGTAAGAATCAACCCCTTCGCAAACAACTTACCAATTTCAAATATTGATCAAGAAAGGTAGGAGAGGTCATACCTTGAGTGGAGAACAAAAATGAAGGGGATTCTTGCCAAAAATTATCAGAGAAATTGATTTTGTAGAAGGGAAAGATTTGCAGAGACTTTGGGAGCCTTTGGTGCACTAAATTGGATTTTAAACGGCTTATTGCTCTTGCGATCGTGGTACTCAGGTTAGTATGCATCACGATTGCGGCCATTGGCTCATGCGATTGCAATTAACATTTTGATGGCATACCAGCTGAAGTTATTGTCATTTTAGATGATGGTAGGGTAAAAAGGTGGATTAGCATAATCAATTTGTATCACGACCCTAGAGCACCCCCTAGTCGTAACACTGCATACTCGACCCCGAAAGGGTCTAATACAAGCCTCTTAGCATTCATAACATTAGATACATAAAAATAGTGCAGAATTTAAAACTTTTCTTTAATAAATCAAATATCAAAAGACATTTATAAAGCAGCGGAATAATAAGTCTCATGTAACACCCCGTATCCAGAACAGACCAAAATGCAGACTTTGAGAAGTTGAAGGTGCAACCCACGGTTGCCATCCACGGACCGTAGGTCAGACCACGGCCTGTGATGGTGGTCCGTGGTTCACCACTGCAACCCCTCTCCAAACCCAGCTCAGAAATTAGCTAAGTCTCGACTCACGGACAGACCTACGGTCCGTAGATCAGACCACGGACCGTGGTCTGTGTCCGTGGATCAAGACCTCCTTTACCCATCCTCTGACACGAACTACGGTCGACCAGCATGGACCGTCGTTAGATCCACGGTCCGTAGGTCTGACCGTAGATGAGAGTCAAAGCCAGTCAGCTGAAAATTATTGATGGGTCAACTTCAGATGGCCATAACTTTTAGCACAAAATGAATTGTGTGTCCCATGAACTATGATATGATAGATAATTGAATTATCTTTCCAACGCCGCCGAGTTTGCCTAAATCCGACTTCCGAGTAAAACGTTATCCTCGTTTTAGTGAAGGCCTGTCGAGCAGGCCCGACCTACGGACCCAATCGACGGACCGTCGATTGATCGACGGACCGTAGGTCCAATCCGTCGATTGGTCCGACAGCAGTTAATTCAGGGGTTTTTTTGTCTTTTCCTTTTTCGTTTAACCCCTAAGATACGTCGTTTAGACCCTAAATCATGAGATTTTAATCAGTTTAAACCTAGGAACATAACTAGAACTTACCTAAGTCAAATCATTAATCAAACTTAGAAGAATTAGAATGCT
>JAJOOO010023831.1:0-23418 GCA_029582685.1 Solanum piurae
TCATCTCCGCTGCACACCATCACCATTTCCTTTCCTCCTCCAACCTTCACAAAACCAACAACCTAAGTCACCGCACCATTAGATCTGGCCGAGAAACCTCTTCGCCGCCATGACCTAGCACCCTCACCCACCTCGTTCTCCTCTCCACTGACCAGTGCCGCCTCTCTCTCTCACTCCACTGTCTCCGGTTCGCCGCCGTCGACGTAAATTGCTTCTTCAAATCCTCCATCTCCGACGTAGATCCTCCTCACCGGAATCCACGATGGTGGCTGCAAAGAAGACCAAGAAGACTCACGAGAGCATCAACAACAAGCTCGCTCTTGTTATGAAGAGCAGTGAAGAGGCATTTGATTTGATGTTGTTTTGGATCCTATTCGGAAGTTGCCCGATTGTTATTAAGAAAAGTAGCTACCATTGATGAGTTTTGCAACTTTATTTATCACTTGTTGGAAGAAAGTTTTGATGATGTTTAATCTGATTTTAACAATTTATTTGAGTTATTGTTCAATCTACTATACTGACTTTGATCTGTTAAAATAAAATAAAAAATAAACCCAAAAATTTGCTTTTCCACCTTGCTTGGAAGACATGGTTGATTTTCTAGGGTTAAGAGTTTGGATCTGTTGATGAAAACTCTCTCCTAACCCAAATAGTTACGTTTTCGTTAATTTTTGGGATGTTTTTATGTTGACTGAATGAATTAGGATGGGGCACTTGCTCCTTTCCAATATATACTGACATGTATTGTGGTGCCTTTGCCTATCAATAATTCATATTGGCGTTAAAAAAAAATAAAAAAAAATAAATTATTCACTCGCCTAAAGGAGCGTGGAGTTACACACTTTTGCCAACTCAGACATTTTAATGCCACATAAGCGTGGTCAATGGTCAGAGGGATTTGTTAAATTGTGTTTTATTGAGTCTAAGGGTTCAGTTGACAAATGGTTAAGTAAAAGGGTCCAGAATACAAACTGATACAAATATAAGGGTTCATCAGACCATTTCGCCATAAAAAAAAATCAAGAACTTGTCTCAAACAAAATAAAAGAAAAAAAATGTGTAAAAATTTGGCTATACTGCATCAAACTAAATCTTTTATTAATTAAAGTAAAAAAATGGTTTTACAGAATAGTACTCATGTGGTTTAAAGTAAATAATTTCTTAGTATTTTTTTTTATAGTTTAAAAATGAGTGAATTTTTCAAAATTAAAATTAAAATCTTTATATGTTTAAAGTGGCGAAGAAAAGTGAAAATTTATTAATTAATTACTCTTAGATTAATGTCATTAACTAAGTTTCAATTATTCGTAGATTTCTTTTCATCTTTAATATGGAATGCCAATTCTAGATATTTTAATTCTTATCTTTTAATATATATGCATGAGAATCAATGTCTTTTTCTTGCAATTTGCCATTTTATGCTAAGAAAGAGCATCTCAACTTTTGATGGAATGGATTTTTTGATGCAAAGATGAGTGGAATAGCATTAGTTTGTCATATGCACCCAAAGACAAAAAGGCATTTCCCCATCTCTCTCACAAATAAATATCATATGATCAATCATCAAGATTTTGTTGCAAAGGAAAATCTTGGAAAGACAATGATGTAACCAGAGGCAAATTCATAATTTTTAAAAATGGGTGCACCATTACTTTAAAGATGGTCTGGTTGAAACTTGGAAAGTGGGTGAGAAGAAAACCTTTTGAGTTTTTTATTTTTTTTTAAATTTAAATTTTAGATCTTTAAGAGTTTTTGTTTTTTTTTTTGAAAAACGTGTTTTTAATATAAGAAAATTAAAGCAAATGGTGATGGCTGGGATCAAACTGGAGACCTTAGTGCTGAAAACAAGCCCTCGGACCAGTGAACCACCTACTGATTTGAAGAATGGGTTCCGCCAGCTAATATTTGATATATATCATTAATAATTATACAAGTAATATATTGAATTTAGTCGGATAACCACGAATTTTGGTGACCCAAATTTAGTACATAAATTCGCTCCTGGATGTAACCTAAATAAATTAGTCCAATTGGTAGGTCAAAAGAGAATTTAATTTAACACATCACTCACCACTTCTTTACGGTATTCTTTCCGTTCACTTTTACTTGTTACTTTAAATATTATATGCTTCTTAAAAAACAGTAATTAATAAGAGTATATTATTATAATACACATATTAACTGATGTATACTCTTAACTCTTGAGAAATGATTTGAGGAACACGTAATTAATGTAAAAAGTAAAATATATAAAAAAATATTTATTTTTCCTTGATATATTGAAAGTAAAAAGTAAAAATAAAAATTTATTTTTAAAAAAGTGAACAAGTAAAAATAAACGAATAATAATAATAAAGAGTAGAGTTAAGACTCTTTCTGAAACATCCTATAAATGACCCCTAGCATCCTGGGTATAACTTGTATGGTCAAGATAATCGAAACTATAGTATACATTATTAGTTCCTAATATGATTTATGAACAAGATTAAAAAAAATTAATTGTTAATTAAAGAGTCATTTGATCGGAGGGATTAAATTATCTACCTTGTATAGAAGGTGAGATAAATAATTCAAAATTATATTCCTAATTAGTCAATTTTCCGTAGTTTGTGCGACAATACAAATAACATTGAATTTATAAAATAATCTTTTCTATCATATTAGAATATAAAGAATATTCAAAAAATTATTTTGTCCTTGAAATTTTAAATAAATTAGTTTTCAAGTATTACTTCATTTTATAATTAACACTTTGTTTTATACTTTTTTTTTCTTCTAATATTTGATCACTAAAGAATTTTTAGTTTTGTAAAAATACTGGCTTCTTGATGGCATATTCATTAATCGTTAATAAGGATGGCAATGGGGCGGTGCGGACCGGGTTGAGCTTAACTCGCAAAGTTTTTAATCTGCCTTGCTCCGCATAACATTTTTTTTATTTTCAACCTGCTCTGCATAGACCCGCTCCGAATGAACTCGCTCCGCATAATTTTTTTAATATTTTCTTTTTTTAGTTAAGTTTGATACTAAAAATAAAATCCATAAAAGTAAATTTATTTTTTCATCAAGTTGTATTAATTAATAGGATGGTGACTTAAAATTTTATATTTTAGAGGTCAATTGGAAAACATGTAAGAAATTGAATTTTTTTTTATTGAACCATTTTCATTTACTATCTTGAATATTTTAGTAGCTTTAAAGAATTTGTCTTAATAATAATGTTCTATCACTTTTATAACATGTAAAAAAAGTTAAAATCAAGTTTAAACCCTCATAAAATCACATATACCTGCAACTCATCCCGCATTAGTTTTTAAAAAACCCACCTCAACCCGCCCCGCATCCCACCCACTCTGCACAACCTTAAACCCGTTCCACACCGCATAGCCTTAAACCCGCTTCATCCCGCATCCGCCCTTCCCCATTGCCATCCGTAATCGTTAATCTACTCATTCTACCCTTAAAAAAGTGAGTTTGCAATCTAATTGACAAGAGGAAAAAAGTCAAACAAATCGAAGTTTGACTTGACACACAATTAAGGTGCAAAATAAAAAGCTACTTCGTCTATTTAAGAATGACCTAATTTAACTTGACACGAAATTTTTAAGAAAATTATGAAGACCTATTAATCTTGTGGTCTTAAATTAAAATTATGTCGAATATATCAAAATACTTTTTTATCGTGTGATCATAAACAGGTCATGTTAAAAGCTGAAACTAAAGTGTTACTAAAAAAGAAAATATGTCATTTTTTAAAACAAATTAAAAAGGAAAGTAGATTATTCTTTTTGAAATGGAGGGGTATATCCGATCTATTTATAGAATAGTAATTAATTGTGTTATACTATCGACTAGGGTGGCAATTGGGCGAGTTTGGATTAAATTTGTGCTGGTCAAAATGGGTTGGGTAAAAATGGATTAGATAACGGGTTAGTAACGGGTCATAATCCTACCCATCCAATTTTTACTAAGTTTTAATAGCTTTATTTGTTATTTTATAAGCCTTTAGTACCTAATATAATTTTTTTCTTTATTACAACTATATATAACATATAAAAGCAAAAAAAGATTTTTTAAAAATTATTTTGACAAGATTTCTCAAAAATCAATATGGGTTACATATCAACTCAATTTTTAATGGGTTGAGCTAATAAATGGATGGGTCATTAATCAACCCAAACGTAAATGGGTTGGGTTTAATTTTGCCACCCTTACTACCGACGAATATGATGCAGTGATATTGATTGCTCCTCCATTAATAAAAAATTTCAAATTCAAGCTAAATTTCAATGCAAATATAAAACATCTGATAGAAAATTAAATAATAATAATAATTGATTGTGCTATATATATATATATATAAATAAGAAGTGAGTATTATGCCCACATCACAAGTCACATGTAGCATATACATTTTTGAATTTTTCTTTCTTTTGAGATCAAAGTCTTTAACTTATCTTGTTTAAAATAAGCTTTCAATGTTTTATGACCACTTATCAAAATTGATTTCATCATCGGCCCTAGCCTCACAATTCACGAGACTTGATCTATCACTAGTTTTCAAATTCATTTTAGTCCAAAATATATTTGAGTCCAACTCAATTGAGTTAAAAATAAATTTAGGCGGGTCATGAGTTAATCTGATTTTTATTATAATTTATTTTAATATTTTCAATTTCAATTCAAATTGATAGTCTGTTTGGTTAATCATTGAGGGGTTAACAATGAATAATTAAATGATAATGGATGATTTCAAATAATGTGTACATCTCCTCTGTTTTTTGTTTCTTTTACCCTTTGTTGTGTGCTTTGTGCTGTCTTTAAAAAAATAAAATCTTGTTAGTTCTTATTTGTTGAGAATATCATTAATTAATAAAAGTGTGCTCTTTAAATGAGATGGTCACACACTTTAACATGATATTAGAGCAGACAGAGAACGTGCTTGGCCCATAAAAAAGAATCAGGCATGTTCAACGGCTAAGGCGATTTGATATATTCTACAAGTCAATTTTTAACAACTTGAAACCTATTTAATGGGTTGGGAGAGTTTTGAAACAAGAAAACATAATTAAATTGGTACACATTTTCATTTTTTATGGTGCAACAACTCACTTTTGTAGATTTTTGGTCTCAATAGCCACACAATAATTACGAGTAGTCCTAATTGCTTTTGCGATGGCAGCCAAAATCTGGGGGTCATCCTAATTGCTTGGCAAGAGCTGCAATTTCTACGCAACGATTCGAGAGTTTATGCAGCAGCAATGTGGCGCGGTTGTGCAACATCAAGTGGGAGATAGTGTGATGATTCACCATATCATCATGTCATTTAGACACCACATGACATAAAGTTGTCGAGTCCGGAGCCTAAAGGGCAAAAAAAAATGTCAAAAATTCCAAAAGGGCACATCACTTTTTTTTCTAACCAAAAGGGCAAAATCGCTGCTGACGCAGCGATTTTCCTCTGACAAAACGACAAAATCGCTGCCGAAGCAGCGATTTCGTCTAAAAACTTTTTTTCTTTTTTTTTTTATTAAAAATCGCTGCCACAGCAGCGATTTTGTAAAAAATAAGTTGTCTGTGTGGAAACTTACATAGAAAAGAACACTATATTTTAGTCGAAAATTCAAGAGAAATAAGGAAATTTCCCATGATAAATCCTAAAATACCATAGATTTACCTGAAAGATCCTTGAAATATTCTAGACTTGTTGAATATTCTAGAGGAGAGACTTATTTGTAAATATTTAGAAACTTGTATAACAATTATTATTTGCATATTAGTCCCTAAGTGAACCGTATAAATAGAAGGACATCCATTTATGAAATCATCAAACAAAAATCAATTAAAAATCTCTACAATACAATTTTTACTAGCAATTTTCGTGTGCTCTCTCTAGTCTCTACCATTCACTTAATTAGCGACTAAGATTCCTAGAATCTTAAGCTTTGGCATACCAAGATTATGAGCAAATAGTGCAAGAATGAGTAAGTTGTTAACTATCACATGTATGCTTAATAGAAACCTAAGAAAGTTATATCTAGCTATCAAGATGTTTTTTTTAGAAAATGTGTTGCTATAAACCAATTTTTGAAAGAAAAAAGAACACTTGAATTAGTAAATTAAAACCCATTTTTTCGTGAGGTACTTGTTGCTGGTGAAATGTAATAGGTAATTTTTCTTTTACTACTATTTTGATGTTAATGCTTATAAGGAAACATTGCCTTATTTGAGAAGTGATGTTAATTATCAAACCTATCTGTGATCATTGAAGACTACTTTTAGAAACAGTTTTTTTTTTTCAATTGCTTGACAAGTGCACAAGTAGCAACATTTTTCAATGTTCCTGAACTCACTTCCATTGATATTATGTAGCAGTACCAAATCATTGATTTTTCTGTCAACAGGTTCAATTGCATTCTGTTATACTTCTACAGGCAAGTGGCACCAAATCAAAGATCTGAAAATTTACACTCTTGTCGCACATGACTGATCAGTTTGTAATTAACATTTAGAGTGGAAGCAATCTGTGCTAGTAGCATCTCATTTGACAAAGCCATCTCGTCTCGTGAGATTAGGATGATCAAAACAGCATGGACGACAAAGGCAGTCAATAGCATGTATCAGCTTTCTCCGAGGACCAACAGCGTGTGAACCCATCTCCTTGAGCTTCTCCATGGTTAGATTTGCCAATTGATACTTGTTAATGCTCTTGGTCTGAAAGATGTTCACAAAATGTTCAAAGCCCCTTGAAACCAGCCAACTTCTCAAGCCTCCAACACTTTCAAGCTTGCGCTCAAGATTAATTGCTCTTATTCTTTTATTAATCATCGCACCCCTATCAGCAGTAATAATTGATGGCTTGGTAATCTTAGAGGTGGAGCAAACACCAGTTGTTCTATTAGTTTTGAAACTAGGCATTGGTCGACTTTCTAAACGCTCCTTTTCACTTTGCCTTAATGGTCTCGGGAAGTGAGAAGTTAATTGTGGAACTACTTCAGCAACTGTTGGTATAGCAAGTTCAGGTGCCAAAGACTTTGGCGCCTCCCTTTCACAAACTACGTGAGCTTCAGTATGCATCTCAACTTGATGTGGTTGATTATCAGTAGGTTTAATTGCTGGTACATGTATCAGGCTTTCACCAGCATTATGCACCACGGACTGCTTAGGTGCAGGTAGGGGTGGGACCAAAATTGTAACTTTCTGCATCTTGACTATTATCCAGCTATCTTCATCCAGGTGGTTTACCTGTGAAGGTCCCGGACAATCTTTCTTAGTTTTAGGAACAGGTACAGACTGTCGATGTTTTGTCCTTGCCATTAGTTGCTGACCTGCTGAATATGGAAGAATAAAAAACAATTCTGTATGCTGAATATATGCACTTGTACCAAATAGCAACCAAATAGAAAAGTATTGACAGCCAGAAATATGTCAAAGACGCTAATCCAAAATATAATCCCCCTTCCCCACCCATCAACGAAAAGGGATGTAAAGAATTGAAAAGCCAAACCAAAAGAAATTACCTGGAACAAGACCTGCAACACAAGGCTGTCTAAGAGAACTAGCAGAAATCAAAGAAGTGTAAGACCTAAGAACTACATTTCCAACCAACCAAAGAAAACACATTACAAGTATATTCTAAAGCATAAGCCTGACAGTGTCTCTAGGTTAAAAATTTCTATGGGCTGGGGTATACTGAAAGGATGTTAATAAATTATAACAACTATTACAACAAATCAAGTGTAATCCAACGAGTGAGGTATAGGGAGGGTAGAGTATATGCAGACCTTATCCCTACCTTTGAGAAGGTACATAGGTTGTTTCTAAAAGACGCTCTGCTGAACAAACAGTGAAAAAGAGGCAATAGCGACAAACAATGAAAAAGAGGAAATAGCAACAAACAAGAACAACAGCAAGATAATTAGATATCAAGGTGAAACAACAAGTAGTGATAGAAATCTAAAAATAAGGGAAGAAACTAATAATAGTGAACTCTGGAAAAGGGAACGACTACTAACTTAACCTTCTACCCTAATCATCGATCTCCACATCCTCCTATTAAGGGTCATGTCCTCCGGAGCTAAAGTCGCACCATATCCTGCTTAATCACCTCATCCTTATGCCTATGTCTACCACTCCTCAAGCCTACTACAGCCAACCTCTCACAACTGCTAACCAGGGAATCCGCACCTCTCCTCTTCACATGTCCGAACCATCTCAACCTCACTTTCAACGTATTATCTTTCACGAGAACCACTCATACCTTGCCCCGAATATCTTCATTCCTAATTTTATCTCTCATGGTATGTCAACACATCCAGTTCAACATCCTCATCTCCGCCATTCGCATCTTCTAGATATGAGAGTTCTTGACTGACCAACACTTCACTCCATATAATATAGTCGGTCTGACCACCACTCGCAACTAAAAGGATATTTATATCAAACTAAGAAATAACAATTATGCATGAATAGTAGGATGGTACACTGATGCTGGACACCTAGATTTAATGTAAAAGGATATGGCCCTCACATTTCCAAGAGTGTCGTTTAGTGAAATTAATAATCCCTTCCATGGAACCTTTCCATGGAGACAATATAGAAAATATCACAAGAACCAAAAGAATTTATTGATGAGCTTTTACTACTATATCAAATCCTTAGGTTTAAAGCATTTCTTGTCGCATTGGAAATGGAAACTTTAGTTAGAGGCTTTATGTTTTCGTAGATCAAGGATCATTTCATACATTGACTTGAAGTGGAAGAAGACAGCATCACAACAATGATTGATGTAGTAGAAGTAGCATAGATGACAATTGACAACCATCACAAAAAATATATCTACAGTGATTGTTGGTATTAATGTGATTCACTTTGTTTTACCATAATGACAGGCTGCACCATTCAAAGTATGATGTTTGACAGAGTGGCTCCTCAGAGCTGCTAAGCCTACTTCAGAATATTAGTGAACTCCATCAGGTACCAAGACAATGTAAATGTTTTTGATTCTTAAGAATCAAAAGACTACAGTTCAAGAGATGATTGCCGTGAGCATTCTCCCGGTACTCTGTGGAATAACAGTCAAAAGATTTTTCTCAGAACATAAAAAGGAAGACCAAACTAATAATGACAACCTTTCTCAAGATTTTAGAATGCCACATCACATGAAGTTGATGGCTACATCTATGAGCCAGATGTATCAGATAGTGGACGCTGGTATCTACAAAATAAGTAATACAAATGTCGATTTTGGTACCACAATCGAAGAAACGAACAATCTACAAATACATACATCCACAAGACCAGAACTTCAACACTTCAAATGTTTAGTCGCTCCTAGGATAAATTGCAATCCTGCAGCAATCATGTCTCAGAAGTCAATACTATACCCAAACTACTACGGGTGTCTTAAGAGACAGAAAAATCTTTCCAAAGATGCCGTGAATAACAAAAGAAAGCCCTTGGTAAATATTCATAAACAACTTCTGATCAAATTTCCATTCACCAAGCATTGCCACCAGATTGGGATCAGAGGCGGATCCAGGATGTATACTCATCAATTTTAGGCTTCTTTCGTCTTTTCGGTCTATATGACAAATCAATTAGCAAAATATGAGCCAAGTTATGTATTATATATATACTACAAATTCACACCCCACATTCTATTTTTTGATGACAAGGGAAACCCGCAGTCGCTAGCCTTTGGGTGCGCACAGGGTAAAACCCCCGCTCCTATGCAATAGCTCGCAAACCACATAGGAGAGGCAACCCGCACTAGGCAAGCCTGGTGCGACGAGCTCGACCCATAAGGCAAATCCCTTGCTTTCACTGGCAACGGATTTCGAACTTGAGACCTCCAACTTGGAAGTCCCAAGCTCAAACCATTGGGTCACACCCCACATTCTATTGAGATCATAAAGTGAACAATCACTTAAATATTGGTCACCAATGTCATTCTGTACTTCATTTTTTATGTGCTTCATGGATGAGAATACTCTCTCCACAGTTGTCGTGGCAACAGGTAAAATCAGAGTCAACTTCACAAGTAAATAAGTCTCCACAAGATTTGCCTCAACCAATGCCTTTGCCAAATCATGAATTCCTCGCAAGTTGGAGAATTAGGGATTACCATCTAGCATATGAATTATGAAAGTGTCAAGTTAGTAACTCAAATCTGTCAATTATAAAGCTAATCTGGATAACACTTTGCTAAAGTCATGATTTACCTTAATCAAAGTTAGAGAACGAATTGATTGGATTCAAGCTACCCATCCCAAAAAGCAAATCACTACATCAAAATGATCATTAAGCTCTTGAAGTTGCACATCAATAAAAAAACTTCAACATGCAAGTGGTGCGAATAACAAACACTTGAAGACTTACGCTTTGAATTTTTAGGAAAATAAGACTCATCCAACTTGGGATTCAAGATATCATAAAAATCACAAAATGAGGAAACATCCTTTAACAAAGATTCCTATCCAGTTTTCCTCATATCTTGCAATGGTAAGAAACTCCACAACATTAACAATATTTTGATAAAATTTTGCTCATCTCATTTGACATTACCAACATCAAGTGAAACATAAAAACAAATTTGAATGTTTTTATATTTCTCAAAAGATATTCTGCTTGAAATCTATCACTTGAGGTGGAACTTTATGTTCAATTACATGAACAATAGATGAGAGAATTACAATAAAGTTATTTAATGTGATCCCTAACGAGTATCACCTGATCTTTGGAGCTCACATTCTTGATGTAATCCTTGTCTAGTATGAAATTCACCGGATTCAAATAATTGTTCAGCTTAGTGATGATGGAGTAAATCTCTATGGTTGAAAGATCCACCAACAACATTTAACACATTAGTAACATGATCAAAAAAGTCTTCAACATCTGAATGTGTTTTAGCAATAGATACAAGTGTTAGTTGCAATTGATGAGCAAAACAATGAATGTAATATACCGATGGACTATCTTCCATAATCAAGTTTTAAGACCATTTATCTCTCCCTTGTATTACTAGCTCCATCGTAATATTGTTCACGAATTATGGATAGACTTAGTGAATGATAGGAAAGCAAAGAATAATTTTTTTTTCTTCAATGAGCATTCTAATGTATCACTTGGCTATGCTCCAAAAGGATATTGTCAATGCTTGTGCAAGAGAAATGTTGAAAGCTATAATTGGGGACTTAATGTAGATTACTTTAGTATATTAGTTGAATGAGTCCAAAGACATCTCACACAAAGAACAAATGGCTCTTATTTTGTGGTATGTAGATAAGAATGATGAAGTAGTAGAACGATTTCTCGGTCTTGTCCATGCTAGTAATACATTAGCATGCTCATTGAATAAAGAAATTTATTCTTTGCTTCCGATCATTCATTAAGTCCATCCAAAATATGTGGACAAGGTTACAATGGAGCTAGTAATATGAAGGCAGAGATAAATGGTCTCAAAACTTTAATTATGATAAATAGTCCATCGGCATATTACATTCATTATTTTGCTCATCAATTGCAACAAACACTTGTAGCTATTGCTAAAAAACATTCGGAAGGCGACGACTTTTTTGATCATGTTACTAATGTGTTGAATGTTGTTGGAGGATCTTTCAAGCATAGAGATTTACTCTGTCATCACCAAGCTAAAAAGTTGGAGCAATTACTTGAATCTGATGAATTTCATACTACACAAGGATTACATTAAAAACATGAGCTCTAAAGAACATATTTGTTGGGATCACATTTCAAAACATTAGATAACTTTTTGTTATTTTCTCATCTATTGTTCATGTACTTAAACTGATTGAACATGAAGGTTCCACCTTAAGTGAGAAATCAAGCAAAATATCTTTTGATAAAGACAAAAACATTCAAATTTGTCTTTATGCTTCACTTGATGTTAAAAGTGTTGGCAATGTCAAATAAGTTGAGCAAGATTTTACCAAATCTAAAAAGATCAAAATATTGTTAATGTTGTGGAGTTACTTATTATTGCAAAGAAAAGATTGCAAGATATGAGACTGGATGGAAATCTTTGTTGGATGATGTTTCCTCATTTTGTGATTCGCATGATATCTTGATTCCCAAGTTGGATGAGTCTTATTTTCTTGGAAAGTCAAAGCGTAAGTCGTTGGGTGTTTGTTATTTGCACCACTAGCGTGTTGAAGTCTTCTTTGTTGTCATTGATGTGCAATTTCAAGAGCTTAATGATCATTTTGATGTAGTGAGTAGTGATTTATTTTTTTGGGATGAGTAGCTTGAATCTAATCAATTCTTTCTCTAACTTTGACAAAGGTAGAATCATGACTTTAGCAAAGTGTTCTCCAGGTGAGTTTGATAATGGATAGATTCGTGATTTGAGTTACCAACTTGATACTTTCATAATTCATATGCAAGGGGGTAATCCAAGCTCTCCAACTTGCAAGGAACTCGTGATTTGGCAAAGACATTGGTTGAGGCAAATCTTGTGGAGACTTATTCACTTGTTTATTTACTAGTGGAGTTGACTCTGATTTTACATGTTGTTACGTCAACTGTGGAGAGAACATTCTCATCCATGAAGCACATTAAAAAGAAAGTACGGAATAACATTAGTGATCAATATTTAAATGATTGTATAGTGTGTTACATAAAATGTGATGTGTTTGCAAATGTAAGTCATGATGTCATGATTGAGTGTTCTCAGAATATGAAAACTTGTCGAGAACAATTGTACATGAATAATAGATAGTTATGATACTACTAACATTATTGAAAGTTTTATCTTTGTTAACTTCATGATCTTAGTCGAATGTGGGGTGTGAATTTGTAGTATATATTGATGAGTCTAATTGGCACCCGAGACTCCAAATCCTGGATCCGCCTCAGTCTAAAGTTGTGAAAACTATATTGTTTTTGTTTTTGATCAAGTAAAAGATTTCATTGATAATAACAATGTCATCTTGGCCATATACAAGAGGTATACTCAAAAAGGAGAAACCTACAAAATATGGTTCTCTATAAAGACACTTAATAGTCTCAATACAATCATGAACTACGTGAGTGCACCAAAAGAAAATCAGGGATCGGAGACTACTCCTCAAGTGAGCAAAGCTCATCTCCACCCTTTCAAAAGCTCTCTTATTTCTCTCTTTCCAAATGACCCACACCAAAGCAATAGGGGTAACATTTCAAGCCTTGTGCCTTTTTCTCCTAGCTCCCCTCACACTTGTGATGGCTCCTTCGAACATATCATTTATGTCATTTTCATACTTGATATGGGTGTATTTCTTCTCAATTACCTAGTGAAAGGCTTCTCTTGGCACTCCATCATGGATGCATTTCTTCTCAATTACCTAGTGAAAGACTTCTCTTGGCACTCTATCATTACCTATTTGAAGTCCATAAATATCACATGGAGATCCTTCTTCCTTTTCCTAGTGATTTCCGTCAACCTACTTCGTACAAATATAACCTCTTTAATTAATCGACCAAGCAATACAAGTTGGTTTTCTACCCATATAACGCCACTAAATCAATGTTGTATCACTCTTTCCAAAAGCTTTGTGGTATACCTATACCATGTAAGTTCAATACCACCCTAGCTTCTTCTTCTTTTTTGAGAATTGGTAACATTGTATTCTTCAGCATTAAGGATATGCTGGGGACCTTTAGAAAATCAGAAAAGAACAAAAAGCATAATACTTACAAGGTACCTAAGAATTCTAAAAGTTGATCTGAATCCTCTAATCCTATCTCAGAGATACAATGCAATTCCATTTAACCTTGTGATTGGAATTGGATATATCTTCAAAATTCCTACTATTCCTCTCCTTCCACATTGTCCACCAAATGCAATGTGGAATCAAATTCCACCAGGTCTTCCGTCTCTTGCTACCTCCTCTCCTGATCCAACAACTAAGTAAATCAGTTGTATGTTCTGGCATAGTCCATTTCACTTCTGAAGAGATGAGAAACATGGACCATATTTGTGCTGTGAAAGTACAATGTAAGAATAGGTGATTGTTAGTTTCCCCTGTCTTCCCACATAAAGAGCACCAAGGAAGTATGATCTTTCTTTTCTTCCTCAAGACTTCATGTGTCAAGCATGCCTTTCTAATGACCAACCAAGTAAAGCACTTAACCTTTGTTGGTGCTGCAGTCCTCCAAATATTTTTCCATGAACTCCGATATCTGCTACTTTGCGAGTTGCACTCCTTTTTATATGCCCTGCCAACTGTAAAGATACAATCCTTACTGTGAGGCCATCTAACAACATCATTGACAGTATTGGTGCCTGCAAAATCCCCCACTTCCTCCAACAATTTGGCTACTCCCTCTACTTCCCAATCAATTAGTAGTCTTCTAAAATAGAGATTCCAACCTTGTTCTGTCCAGCAATCATTGATCATTGCCTCAGAATTGGTGCACAAAATAAATAGATCAGGAAACAAGTCTTTTAGGGGGGTTTGTTTGATCTATACATCCCACCAGAATCTAGTTCTCCTTCCATCCCCCACCTTGATATGTAAATTTGCTTCTAACTTGGGCCATAAGTTTCTAATAGCTCTCCAAACCCCCGCTCCATAAGCATCCGTTCTTACGTTACTACACCAGAATCCATCCTCCCCATATTTACATTTAATCAAATCTTTCCACAAAGCTTGCCTCTCATCAGTGTATCTCCACATCCATTTCATCAAAAGCCTATTGTTTTTTTTTTTTTTTGAAACTGGTAATGTTGAACTATTGTTATGCTTCCTCAAATATCTAATGCTCAAGGCACCTTTATCTTTTCTATGCAAAATTGTGGACCACTTGACCAAATTGTATCCTTTGTTCTCTTTGCAGCCATGCCAAAGGAAATCTCTTTTTTTTTATGACAATGCCAAAGGAAATCTCTCCTAAGTTTGTCCAATTTCTTAGCCACTTTTGCCTGTATGGAACAAACATATAGAGAATAAAGCACAACCCACTACACTCTCCTTCCTAACAAATCTAAGAAATCCATATACTGATTCAGATTCACTAGGTAGGCTACTTTTACACCAGAAGTACAAATTTTGTAAGCATCTATTTATAGTTCAAGAAACCAAAACTTTTTTCCCTTCAAAACAAGCCTTGTAACTTATTTAGTGTTGGAACAATTTTAATATCTGCTTTGTTTTATGTACTGGAATCAACTCTTTCTTGACTTATTTAGCATCTTTGCAGGCCAGAATATAACATTGAATAACTTGGTTAGTCATACTATTCCAATCTTCCCAGGAACTTCCGAACCTCGCTATAGATTCCATCTCGATGACATTTTACATACATCTCATATTATTCATGGCATCATCTACTTCACTTGATCCGATTGTATGAGTTCAATTAAGGTTCTATTTTTACTGGATGTATGAAATTTGTAAAGTTACGTCTCTGGTCAAAACTTGTTGAAACCATCTTTAATATACTTAACTTGGTTCGAGTCTTTACTCCTTTTCTCCCTCAATCATGTTAACTCGTACATTTCTTTCTCTTTCCTACATCCCTTACTGTTGCTGCATCTAAGGCTGTATCCAACTTTGCAAATTGCCTCCTCAGCTTCTTTCTTTCATTGTTATACTCCTCCAGGCTTTTCCATCTTTCGCTCTTGGTAACTTTTAAACCACTCTTTTTCTAGTAGCTCTCCATACTTCTTCACCCTAAGTAGTAAACCCAACAAGAACCCACTTGTTACCTTTTTAGTACAAATCGTTTCTTCACTGGTGACATCTGTAGCAGCTATATTTTTTTCCTTCAGTACTTCCAATTTCACCTAGAGGAATCTAAATTTAGGTCCCATACACCACTAATGAAGAGTTAAGACAAAATTATTTAGATTGGCTCGAGAATATAGAAGTATTTTCACAATATTCTTGATGTTTCATTATTCAATTTTTTATTTTTGATAACCGAGAAATCTATCTGTGAGACTGTGACCCGCCCCTTTGGACCAATCAAATGGGGTCTCCCCTCTCCCCTTCTCCACTTAAATATCGGGCTTCGCTTTGCATGGTGTGGGGCTTGAACCTGCGACCTAAGCCACAAATCCTCCACCTTTTGCCACTCGAGCTAGATCTTGGGGGCCATTATTCAAATATTCTTGCTTTGCATTCCATCAGTTTTGTTTGTGATCAAAATATTTTTTATGCTATTAAGTACTTCCTCTCCCAAGAAACTTTATTTCCTTTCTGCAGTGTAGGTAGAATGAAAGTTCCTAAGACCTATGATGAAAATCTCCCCAAAGTCTCCTTTATCCTCCATTTGATTCGTGGATTGAAGGCAAGATGCCCTATTGCTATATTCCTAACTAATTTTTGGCTTTAACAGTGGCCTTAGAATCTTTAGCCGAGTAATATAATACCCATTAACCTGCTTTAATTCAAGAAAGTTCATAGCCTTGAGAGATCAAAATATGGTTTTTCCACTTTCAGGTCCAAAACAACAGAAAAACAAAACAGCAACGAAGAAACAACAATTCTCCGCTATAAACAGCAAATCAACAAATAAAAGATAACAAGAACAATTAAGGAGATGTACTCGAATCAATGAATGTGAAATGCATTCAGCCATAACCCAATTATTCAACAAATTGTGAAGTAGCAGATTTAATAGACTAACCTTAAGAAGAAGTAGGCGATGATTGCTGGTAGAGGAGGAAGTGCCACAGTGATTGACAAGAATGAGGGCACAAGACCGGAAAAATGAGCTAAGAATGCCTCCAACTTTTCAATTAAATAAAAGGGTTTTTTCTTTTCTTATTTATTTAATTTTTTAGGACTAAATTACTAATTTTAAAAACTTAAAAGATTGAAAGTAATCCTTTTGAAATTGTGAGGCATATTAACGGATTCTCATATTAACCTTTTATCCCACTTTGGATTCTTTAAATGAAAAATGAGTAGGGGTGTGTATCGCTCGGTTTAGTTTTAAGTATTATCGGTTTTTGGTTTTTAAATATGTTAAACCGATAACCAAATCAATAAGATATTTGTTATCGGTTTTTGGTCTTTAACGGTTCGGTTTTCGATTTAATCAATAAGAAGATACTTTCAAAACAAATATATGACTTGTCCAATAATTTGACGGGATATAGGCATACATCGAAACAAGCAAATCAGACTAAATTGCAACAATAAAGACTAAAGTAATACTAAAACCTAAAGGGTAAATATAGAGGCCAGTGTTAATTGTGTAGGGTCATTATAGTTATAGTATAATATAGTGATTATATTAATATTTTGTTTGATATTTATGTATGACTAAAAATTAAAACAGTAAATTATTATATTCTTAATGGGTTATAGGTTAACCCAATAACCCATTATTAAAATATCAATATCGAATCGATAACTCAATAATTTTTTTTATAAAATCATTAAATAATCGTTAACCCAATAACAATAAACCAATAACACTTTTTTCAATTTGGTTTATCGATCGGTTCGATTTTTGCACACCCTTAAAGATGAGGAGCGAAGTCTCCTTTAAAAAGAATTTCTTCCTCTTTCTCATTCAATAAAGACCCATTTTTATCTTCAAAATCATCAAATCTTTTTATGTTGTGTTTTTCTTTCCAATCATTAACTTCTAATATAAGGTAAATTTTCTTCTCTTTTCTATTTGAATAGATTAAAATTTAGGTTTAATAAAGAAGAAAATCACCATCATCTACCTATTATATTTTTTAAATGTTTTTGCATTGCATTTATTCCGTCTGAACTTGAAATTAATTCAAAAGAGTATTATTGGTAGGTATAAAAAATATTTTGTGTATATTCTTCAGCTGAGTTTAGTGAATCCAATTTGGTTGTTTCATCCAATAACTTTCGTAGTTATCTGGACAACTACTAGAATTGTTTATAGAAATAACTAGACATGTTTGCCAGATAAAGAAATTGTCCTACAACTACTGTAGTTGTTCGACAATTGTGTTATGTTGTTGGTCAACTGATTAGTTGTTAAGACAAATAATACAATTATTGGTTTTTAATGTACTACAATTGCTCCTTTTCTATTGATCCTATTCAATTGATTTTTTACTATTTACTAATTTTTAACTATTTTAGTGTAGATATAATGTTTCAATATAAGAGGAGGAGAATTAGAACATCTTCATCTAATCCAGATGCTAGAGAAAATATTAAGAGCTTAACTACTGCTAGAAAAAAAAGGTACTGCAACACTTCAAAGTATCAATGAACAACCATCTGGAGAAGAAAAAAGTGAAGAAAATAGTGGCGAGCAATCTAGTGAAATGAAAAAAATAGTAAAAATAACAGTGAGCTAACAAGTGAAGAAAAAAGTGATGAGAATAACAACAAAAATTCAAGTGAAGAGAAAAAAGATGGTGAGAGTAATGGAGATAAATAAAGTGGAGAGGAAAGAAGTGATGAAAATGAAAGTAAACAATCACATGAAAAAAGAAAAAGAAGGTATTGAATCCTCTTCAAATTATGTCAAAATCATTTTCAATGATAAGTATAAATTTAAGACCCACTTGAATGTGTATGGGTCTTATAAATCAAAAATCAATGTGAGAGTTGATTTTGAAACTCAATTTTGAGTTTAAAAAGATTTTAATAACACAACATATTGAAAATGATTTCAAAATATCTTGTTTTGGTCACATTTTGAAGTTGGATAAAGATGTATCAGTACAACTTCAAATGAAGTTAGTACATGACCTTTGTCTTCGTCGTATATTTTCTAAATAAAAAAAAGATTTGGATTGATTATAATGGCTTGCCTATTTGTTTCGGTATTAATGAATTCGCTATTATGACTGGACTTCGATGTCATTCACTTCCTCCTTTAAGTAAGCATTTAGCGAAAATTGAAAAATAAGGTAAAATTTAGATTGATATAGTGGGTAAATCTGCAAATGTTGTTGTACTCATAGAAAGGATGTGTAATCGGGACTTGACCAAAAAGCAAAAGCTTGCTATTAGTATGATTTGATTTTTTCATTGTGTATTTTGTATTCAAAAAGTGCAGATAAGAAGATAGAAATTCATTGGTTAAAGATGGCACTTGTATTCAATTTATATCAATAGGGTTGAATAAGCTTTGATATTACCATTAGCTATCTTTTGAAAGAGCTAGATTCAAACAAATCTCAGTATAATTTTCATGACTTTTTGTGGGAGTTCACCGTAAGTAATTAAATTAGTGATATCATTTTATGATTTTTAGTCAAACTATTATTTGACTTTATTATGTATGCTAAGCTATTTTTAATATTATATTGTGGGCTTGAGCATTTGAAACTATTCCGGCAATTCAACGATTTGTCAAGGATCCTTCACCTGAAAGATCAATCCCAAGAATGATTAAATGGATGGTTGCAACACCCGTTTACAAAACAAATGTTAATTCTATTTATCAGACAAAAGAACAAGTAAGATTATATGTGGTATAAGACACAACTATCCCCTAGACTATGACCAAAATTTTAGAAACACACATTAACTAAACTAAGGTCCTATTACCCCCTCTCCCCAATCCCCTCCCAGAAGTAATTTTTTTGTAATTTTATACACTTTTTGACTTATGTGGCACACTCCGTGACTCCACATAGTTGAGGTGCGCGGGAAATGTTTGGATGTCACTTAAGCCAAAAAGGTGAACAAAATTACAAAAAACGTGTTCGACAGAGGTTGGGGGGTAATAGGACCTTAGTTTAGTTAATGTGTGTCTCTCAGATTTCGGTTATAGTCTAGGGGGGGTACTTGTGTCTTATCCCATTATATATACATAACATTAATTGTGCTATGCAATAGTTAAACAACAATTGTAATTATTGGACAACTTATTATTCCCACAACTACTTCAGTTGTCCAACAATAGTAGAAGTTGTACACATACAACTGAATTAGTTTTTTCAAAATAATTATATAGCTACATAATATTAATTATTTTATGCAATAGTTAAGTACTATTGTAATTATTAGACAACTGAACTTGTTGTTCTCCCAACTACTTCAGTTGTCGACAACAGTAGAAGTTGTACACATTTGTTATTGGACAACTGAATTAGTTGTTTAAAAAATAAATTATATATCTATATAATATTATTTGTGTTATACAATATTTAACTATTACTGTAATTATTAGACAACTGAACTTGTTGTTCCCACAACTACTTTAGTCGTCCAAGAACAATATAAGTTATTATGACAATCACATACATATGAATGAAATCATGATTTAGATGCTTAGAAAAGTAGGTGTCTATTATGAAGAAGTTTATGAAATCATGATTTGAAAGGAGCTACTCTAATATGAATTTATGATTGGATTGGTAGTCTTAAATTGTGCCTTTCCAAGTATTTTGATATAATTATGACTTTGTCTATTCCTTGAGATTTTACTTAGCAATGAGAGGACTTTGAGATGAAGGCTCTCCCGTTAGTAGAGGATAGGTCTCTAGAAGCAATTGTCTTGTTCCTTAACTACATTCCCCCGTAGGATTGTTTTAAATGACCTAAGCTAGTGGATCCACTTTAGCAAAGAATGAATGAGACAAAGTTCTACATTGGCAAGTAGATTTGCATTTTTGGTGTGAGGGTCACACTAGATTTCATGTTATAGCTCACATGGTCTTACTGTCTGTTAACGATAAATATCCCACAAATGAACTATGTTTTCTTCAAAGGTTTTATGAAAGTTTCTCAAATAGTTTTAAGTATGTATTGACCTTGTATATGATTTATGATTTCTTTATAAAGACTTTTATCACGTTTTACTTGGTCTTGCACATCAAATTTAAATTCATCATGCAATCATGCTTTACGTTATGCATTTCTCCATACTTAGTACATTCACATTACTAATGCATATTTGTGCCTATATTGTGTTATAATATAGGGTCTGACGCTCCTCTTCCCGCTCGTGGTTAGCTTAGATTGCTTTGCTTGTACATTGGATTGGTGAGTCCTCATGCTTCAAGGACAAGACCATCAATGTTTATTTATTTTATTGTCTTTTCGTTTCAGCCTTGTATTTGGTGTATGTGTTACGTCCCAACCACTCTTACAATGTTAGAAAGGCTATGGCAGACAAAATTTGGTATTCTGCACTTATGTTCATATTCCTTATATGATATGAAACTTTTATTGCCTAATCTCTCTTGTTGTATTTATATTACATCATACTTATGTCAAGTGGCTTGTCTAGGGCCTCTCGGGTTCTATTCATCATGTCACACCTAGGAAGTACTTTGGGTCATGACAATTACTTACGGTGAATGCCCAAGGACAACCATGAAGATTATACTAGAATTTGGTTGAATCTAACTCTTTCAAAAGATAGCTAGTGGTAATATCAAAGCTTGTTCGATCCACGTATATAAATCGATTACACTTTATTTCGACACCATCTTTAACCAATGAATTTTTATGTACTTTTTAATACAATATACAACGCAATAATCAAATAATATAATAACAAACTTTTGCTTTTTGGTCAAGTCTGGATCACACATCTTTTTATGAGTACAATAATATTTGCAGATTTACCCACTATACCAACCAAAAATTCACTATTTTTTTCAGTTATCGCTAATTGCTGACTTAGAGGAGGAAGAAAATGACATCAAAGCCCATTCATAATAGAGAATCCATTAATGCCGAAACAAATCGATAAATTTTTCTTTTCAGAAAATATATAACGAAGACAAATGTAATGTACTAACTTCATTGAAAGTTGTACTGCAACATCTTTATCCAACTCCAAAAAGTGACCAAAACAAGATTTTTTGAAATCATTTTCAATATATTGTACCATTAAAATATTTCTAAACTCAATAAATTGAGTTTCAAAATCAACTCTCACATTAATTTTTGAATCATAAGACCCATACACATTTAAGTGGATCTTAAATTTATACTTATCATTGAAAATGATTTTGACATAATTTGGAGAGGATTCAATACCTTCTTCTTCTTTTTTCATTTGATTGCTTAGTTTCACTTTCACCACTTTTTTCCTCTCCACTTGATTTATCTCCATCACTCTCACCATCTCTTTTCTCTTCGCTTGAGTTTTCGTTGCTATTTTTTCTTCACCTGACAGTTCACTGCTATTCTTACTATTTTTTTCCATTTCACTAGATTGCTCACCTCTTGTTTCTTCACTTTTTTGTTTTTTCGGATGGTTGTCCACTGATACTTTGAGGTGTTGAAGTATCTTTTTTCTAAAAGCAGTTAAGCTCTCAACATTTTCTCTAGCATCTGAATTGGATGAAGGTGTTCTAGTTCTCTTTCTCTTATATTAAAGCATTATATCTTTACTAAAATAGTTAAAAAATTGTAAATAGTAACAAAATAAATTCAATAGGATCAACAGAAAAAGCAATTGTAGTACATTATAGAACAATAATTATATTATTTGTCCTAACAATTAATCGGTTGGCCAACAACTGAACACAATTGTTTAACAAATGCAGTAGTTGTTGGGGCAACTTCTGTAATCATCCGACGACTACAGACAGTTGTTGGAATTTTTTTGTATTTGACAGACATGTCTAGTTATTTCTACAAACAACTTCAGTAGTTGTTCAGACAACTACAAAAATTGTTGCTGAAACACTCAAATTGAATTCATTAAAAGCAGTTAAAGAATGGACACAAAATAATTTTTATAATTACCAATAATGTAACACCCCGTATCCGAAATAGACCAGATTGCAGATTTTTGGTGTTGCAGGTGGCACCCACAGGCACCATCCACGGACCATAGGAAGACCCACAGTCCGTCCTGCAGGTCCTTGGTTCGTGTCAGCAACCTCCCCCAGAACTCAGCCCAAAAATTCGGCCAAGTGTTGACCCACGGCCGGACCTACGGTCCGTAGGTCAGGTCACGGACCGTAGTTCGTGTCCGTGGATCGATGGCCCAAAAGCCCAGCTTCAGTCTTGATTGACGGTTAACCAGCACGGACCGTCAGTCGATCGACGGTCCGTAGGTCTGACCGTAGGTGAGGGTAGCAGCCAGTTAAATGGAAAATTGTGATTGGGTCAACTTAAGATGGCCATAAATTTTAGCACAAAAGGAATTATGTGTCCCATGACCTATGATATGATAGATAATTGAATCATATTTCCAACGCCACCGAGTTTACTAAAATCCGACCTCCGAGTGAAAAGTTATGCTCGTTTTAGTGAAGCCATGTTGGGCAGACTTGATCGACGGACCCAATCGACGGACCGTCGATTGATTGACGGCCCGTCAGTCCCGTCCGTCGATCACTCCGATTGCAGTTAAGTCAGGGGTCTTTTGGTCTTTTCCTATTTCATTTAACCCCTAAGATACGTCGTTTAGACCCTAAATTATGAGGTTTTAGTCAGTTTAAGCCTAGAAACATAACTAGAACTTACCTAAGTCAAATCATTAATCAAAACATAGAAA
>JAJOOO010023832.1:0-28666 GCA_029582685.1 Solanum piurae
GATTTATACTTTCTTCTCCTCTTTGGACTAGGAAGACATCTCTATAAGTAGGGATTCTTCCAACCTAGAAAAGACAATTCAGTATTCTATACGATACTTGCCCACCCAAGTATTGAGAGAGTTCAATTGTTATTTGGGATCACTGTAGAAGACTGCAGAGCTGGAGTTGGATTTGCTTCAAGATATCTGCACACGCTTCAAGAGGTAATCCTGAGTTAATTTTCAGCATACTTTGTATGTGATACGTATTTGTGATTGTTGTCTATACTCATGCAAGATGTATGATTCTGGAATGCTTCCGCTGTGTATGCTATTTTCTAACATCTCTATCATTCCATTCCCCTATCTTCCTATCCAAATCGTCCATAGTGTTTGTCTAATTATATTCAAATATTTTTAGGATAATATTTTTTGTTTATCTATCAAACACATAAAAAAAAATTCTCTTGTTTTCCTAGATGAAAAATATTTTCCTTCGTACGGACACACCCTTAAAGTAGGATAGGTTTTTTGGAGTTAAATAACTTTTTTATTACTCCTTTTCCTAACATTTCTAGTACCGATTAATTTATTCGAGCCAGACATCTTATGATGTCATGATGCGTTCATGATTCCTATGGCCCTTTCTTTAATACTTTTGGCTCTCAAGGGTCTCGTTATAGTATATTTAACTGAAGTGTGATCTGTAAATTCATAAATAATTGGTATTGTAACGAAGTGATTGTTGCTCACCTGATACGATCGTATATGAAATCACAATTCACCCAATACAGGTCATTTGGAGTGAAAAATATTGGGATCAAATGCAAGCAAAATTCCTGTCAATGATGAGGATGTTCAGTCGATTCCTTCCCTCTTTATGGGGTCTCAACCCTTACAAGTGAGCAAAAAAAAAGGAGAAGAAATGAGATCCTAGTGAACTGTTATAATTAGTGAACAAGTGTAAATTGAAAGAGTAAAAAAAAACAAGTGTAAACCTCATTGATTCTTTGACAACTTCTTCCAAATTAATTATCTCCTCTAAAGCAATAATTAATCCCCTAAAGAAAAAAAAGAAATAATAAATTATAAATGATTTCTTCTTCTTCTTTTCCAAAATATCAATTTTATAAAACAAATTCACGTTGCCAAAATAATTAATAATTGAAACAATAGGAAATTAACATATATGTACAATTTCAAAAATGTAAGATAAAAAATTCTAAAATTACAATAAATAAATAAATAAATTAATATCATGTCAGTACATATATATATTTTAAAACATGCATGTGTCTTTGTATTATTGCATTTAGATTTGTACATAAAATTTGTTGCTCCCTTCTGTGTTTTGGACCACCAAAAATACAGAAAAGAAGAAGATGAGATTATGTATGGAGTTATTAATGTAATGAACAGTATTCTGATAAAGAAAATAAGATTGGAATTGGTCAAAGAAAACAGATGCATTCATGACACATATGTCACGAGACTATTGGATTTTATTGAACTTTTTTGGCTTGAGTCATCGATAGCCTCTTAAAATTATCTGCATAATTCATTTAAACACCTCAACTGAGACTCTTACCTATTAGACACTTTAATATTAACGAATATTTATCTATTAAACATAAAATGACAACTAGCTTTAAAAATATTACGCGTGTAATTCACACACATTATCTTGACAAAATCACAAATAGAATTACGACACGTGGCACATGGGCCCATAATTTTAATTTTGAAAAATAAAAAATAATTTCCAACCTTTAATAATATAGAAAAAATTAAATTGATAAAAAGAAAATCTCTCTCCCCACCCCCAACCTAGCCTCCACCCCATCTAACCTATTGCCCTTTCTTCTTCATCTTCTTCTCTGTCATTCCGCCATCGCCATTCACCATTGATTCCTCCGGCGATAACAAAAAAGAAAATGTCTAGCCCCACCTCATCCCGAATTCACCCACCAAATCCTTTCCTTTTTCTTTTTCTTCGTTATATTCTAATCCTCCGGCGGCTATTGCGATTTTTGTAAAAATAATCGACCTCGATAAATTATTGCGAAATCGACATATCAAAAAAAATTATAACATTTTTAATAAGTTTAATGATTGGTGATGGTTGCTCGATCGGAGTTATTGAAAATAAAAATGCACAAATATTGCTCAACTTTTTAACTCCAATAATCAATTTTTTTTCTTCTTCTTGCAAATTCAACAGGCAATTTGTTTACAGAAATGAACAAAAAATGAATCAAAACAAAAGGCAGAGAAATTTGAAGTTTTTAAAATGGTGGGTTGAAGAAGAAGATGACTTGTACATGGGTGTGGGGGTGGTTTTTTTTTTTAATGATTTAAAAGATTAATGCTTAATTAAATTAATTTTTTATTTATTTAGTCAATGCATACCAAGTGTCAAGAAAGTAGGTACAAATTTATTTTTAAAAAATAAAAAAAATGCATTCACGCTCTCAGCAGCAGTGAGATACACATATTTTGTCACATCAGCGTTTTGTGTTTAATAAGTACATGTCTTGAACAATTTAGGTGTTCAATAGGTACTAGTCCTAGTTAAGGTGTCTAAATGAATTATGCGGACAACTTTTAAGGGGCCGCCAATAACTTAAGCCAACTTTTTTTCTATCTATACATACATCTTTTTTATACCCAATGTATATCAATTTTTGGTACTATTGGGGTCATTAGGTTTGAAAATAATTTAGGCTGCCAGCGATTTACACAAATGAGAAGCTTCCAACGATTTATACAAATCTGATGCTCCCAGTGATTTATATAAATCTGATGATTCATAACAAACATAAAGTTTGCTATGGAGCGCAATTATACAAACTAATAGCTATAACATACAAATATAATTTTTATGTTTGCTAAACCTAAAATTTATTCAAATTAAATACACACTCCTAATAACTAATATTTAACTTATGTACACCACATAATTTATCAGTAAAGAGTGTCCACATACCATCATCATCCTAAGATAGCTCCATTCCTGCTAATCATAAAATAACTTAATCTTAAATTAGTAATCACATAAGAGATAAAATAATATTAATTTTGTTTATGACATAAATAAATGCTTGTCCATCGTACCAAACGAACGTAAATATATAGGTGGAAATTAATGTACATTTATTGCCTCTTTTATTCCCTTTCTTATGGAAATTGAGTAGGTTTGTTAGGCTGTTCACTTAGACTTTTACTTGTTTTTTAGATTGACTTATTTAGGCAAATGCACGAGCTTCATCGTGTTAGGTTTCTTGACACGTTGGACATGTATTTCTCATTCCAAAATTAACTCGCAAGAATTTTTATACTATCGAATCATCTATTACAAAACAATTGATAACTTCCGTATATCAAACAACAAAAAATTCAATAGTAACTATATTTAACGATAAATTTTCAAAATAGATACAAGCTATTTCGCAACAAATTAGCTTGGATGAGTTCTTGCCTCAAATGTACTCTTTACAGGGATGATAACAAAAGGGGTCATGAGAACGATGAATTTTGTAGTAAAACACTTTTTTATTTGACTAATTTAACTTAAATACACATCTGATATGATCTTGCAATATGAGTGAAATACACTCCTAAATTCTCGTTAAGTTTAGGCGTGTTTTCAATACTTCTCTCAGCTTTTATTGAGGGCCCCATACTCCTACGTACAAGAGTTTGAAACCGCTTGGTTTGTCATGTGGCAGATCGGAGGTGGATTTGAGTTTAATTAGTCAAGTAAATGAGTGTTTATAATGTTGTCAATATATAGTTCGAAGACGAAACTATTAATTTCCGCCAAGTTCAAAAATATTTTCAATAATTGTCTCGTTTTATTAGGATAGAAAAACAGTTGTGCGTCACATGCTCAATTTGAAATTGTGCTACACATGAATAAGTGTGTTGCTATTTTATTTGGTTCTTAACTTTGACATTCAAACTCCATCACGTTTAGGATTTTTGGCAATGTGATTGTTGACTTCAACTGCCTAATATGTGACAACTTGAGCAAATTTTAAATGTTGATTGAGACCAATTTCTATTAATAGAGGTAAAATTGAATATTTCAAAATCATCAGGTATAGAATATTATTAAATTTAGGTGTGAAAAAATCATAATTCGTTCAATTTATTTAGGTTTTGGGAAATTTAATAATTTACTTGTTTTATTAACCGGATCATTTGCACTTTTGCCTCTCAAGGCCGGTAAATAAATTTTATACGGGACTTAAATTTATATTTTCACGCATCATAATATTTCACAAGTTATGTCCCGTGTCCTTAAAGAATGTATGTCTCGCTAGGTAAAAGGTCGATTTTGAAAGGCAAAAATTAAAGACAAACTCATCTGAAGGACAAAAATTAAAAATCAATTCATTTAAAAGGCAAATAGTGCAATTACACCCATAAGAAACAAGGTAATTATTTTTTTAAAAAGATATTTTTTATTTGATATTTTATACAGTCATATTATAAGAAAAAGTCTTATTAGATACTTAAACAAAGTATAAGTATCCATGTGGTTATCCACATGGATGACCCGGGATTCCCCCTCAATGCCTTCTAAGTCGAGTCTGTCACATAGGGCTTGCCTAGTGCGGTTTAAATTTCATGTGTGGTTTGCAGGCTATTACACAGTTGAGGGGAAGGGGGGTTACTCAGTGCGCACAAAGTGCTCACCCAGAGGGCAGAGACTGTGACAGAGGTTGTAACGGCTGCGGGTTATCCTGGGGTTCCAAAAAAAAATTATTAGAATTTCGTAAGAATCGAATGAGCTGGGTTATGACTCGATTTTGAGCTCATTTCACCCCAATTAATCTCGATCCGAATAACTCTTGAATGAATCAATAACTCACCCACTTATTATCTCAACCCATTTTAACATACTGAAATTCAACTCAACACATCAATTTGACATCGTAATTAAACTCATAACTCATTTTTGGTTATAGGTGCGAAATTTAATTTGTATAAGTGCAAACTTTGTGATTATTCCGATTATCAATAACAACATAAATAACATATTCAATAAAAATTTAAAATGATAGAAGATACGCATATATTACGATCATCACACGTGTTATTGAAACTAGAAATCCGCCGTTGATATGTATATTGCCTCCAATTACATTATTTTAAAAAATAATAAAAAGGAAACTTGACTATAGATAGGGTAGGTGCATTGCATATTACTAAATTAGAAATAATATTATAGTATTCCAAAAAAAATAATGGTGAATAGACTAATTATTTGGTCCCAATAGGTATAAATCTAGCAGAAAATGGTTAAACGATAAAATGTAGAGAAAAAAAAACTATGAAAGCGTAGTTTCTTTTTCCACATTGATTAAATATTCAACAAATAAATAAAATTCAAATCTAAGTAGGAAATAATATGGCAGAATAGTAGAGAAAATAGACTAGCACTAAAATTATTGTTTGAAATTGGCTTCACGACATAGAGATCTTTATAGGCATTTTAAAAAAAATAATAATAATTACATTATCAGTTACTATACAAGAAAATATAATTGATGATATAAAAATAATAAATTTAACTTATGCACACCAATAATATGGTATGAAGCAAGCAATCTACAATAACATGTAAAAATGACTGATAATATTATCAGTATATATCAGTTAAATTTAAAAATACAATAGATTATTAGTAGCAATATGTCAAAGTATATTGACACTCAAAAGCAAAGCTAGTGTTTCGATTATGAATTCGTTCGAATTTGATAACTTCAATTCAAATATTATATTTTATATTTAAAATTTTATTATATAAATTGTTAATTTGAAGGAAAATTTGGGGAAAAAGACTTGATATGTTTTTCAACTTTGTGATTTTAGAGTTGATATACCCTTTATCATAAAAATGGGTCCATATATCCTTATTTTTACAAAAATGACTCACATATACCTCTATCTTTATAAAAAAAAAAGACTCATATATACCCTTTTCATATAAAGGATGGGAAAAAATGATTTTAAATTAACTTTTTTATTTTATTTTAAAAAAATAAAAATCAAGTAGAGGTATATATGATCTAGCAAAGTTTAGAGGTATACTTGATCCTTATCACATATGATTTTTTTTTTGAACTTCTTTAATTCAATTACTAATTTGAGTTTTAAAATATCCTTATAGTGAGTTTCTTATTCTTATTTCATTTTTTCTTTCATGTTTTAGTGTAAGAATATGATTTAAAAAAAAAGCGTAAATGAAAAAAATAAGAAAATAAAAAAATTATTTGTGACTATATTGTAATTTATTTTTTGTGTTTGTACAAACTAAATTTATTATGAAATATAAATTTGACTATCAAAATAGCCATTGAATCAAAGAAGTAAAAAAAAAATCACGTATGAGAAGGATCAAATTTACTCATACATGATTATTTTAAAATTAAAAAAATAATTGAAAATATTTTTTTCACTTTCGTTGGATTAAAAAGATATATTTGGGTCATTTATGTAACAGTAGAAGTATATATACGAGTCATTTTTATAACAAGGAGTCACAAAATAAAAAGATATATGATACCCTTTTTTCTTTACAAATTACTCCCTCCGTCCACTTGTATTTGTCATGTTACATTTTTCGAAAGTCAATTTGACTAATTTTCAAAGTTAAATTAGATTAAATTAATTCGATATTTTAAACAAAAAATTTAGATATTAAAAAATTATACGAAAAGTACTATATATTGTAATTTTTTGCATATGAATATGATAAAAAAAAAGTACATCGTACAATGTTAGTCAATTTTTTTCTAGTTTAACTCTAAAAAAGAAAACTATGACTATTAAAAATGGACGGATACGATAATTGCTTCAAATTTTATAACCTTCAAATGTTAACTTCGTATAAATCATCTTATATGGAGGGATTTGAAAAAAAGAGTATTGGAAACCGGGCAGGCAAAAGCGTGGGGCCTTCTGCACTTCATTTTGGTATAATCTTGAAAAACCAAAATTCTTTCTTATTAGTGTTATCATTATTTAGTACGGAGGTTTTGAGTTTAAGTTTTAGATATGATTTTTTTTTATAAGGAATGCTTTTTGTTGAGTGGGGCCTTATGAATTTAAAATAGTCGAGCTCCAACAAGAAAATTGAACATCAGATGGAAAATCATATATCTCAACTTATGTGATACCCTTTCATTTTCAATTTGTCCAAATAAAATGTCAGCTTTCTATAATTAGAAATAATTTCACTTTTATCCTTAATGAAAAATATTATAATCACACAAACGATAAAAGAATGTTGGATCATAAATTTTTAAAATTTATATTTAATAAAAATATCACGTAAACTGAAACGGAGAGAAATTGTCTTTTCCATGAGAGAGAAAAGAAAGAAGGAAGAGGTATAAACGTGATAGATACTATTTTCTTTGGTGGTGGCCTTATATAAAGCAACTAAAGGATGTTATGTCTTTGCTTCTTCTTATATAAAAAAAAAGAAAGAAACAAAGAGAAAAAACATTATTTCATATTCTTCTAAAATAATGGAAGAACAACTAAATTCTTTAGCTGTTACTCATCTTCTTCAACACTCTTTAAGAAGTTTATGTATTCATGAAAACTCTCAATGGGTTTATGCTGTCTTTTGGAGAATCTTACCTAGAAATTACCCTCCTCCAAAGTAATTATATCATATCGATATATCTGAAACTTACTGGTTCGGCTAATTCAGATTCGCATGCTGAATAATTTTTTTTTGTCAATTAGGTGGGATAATCAAGGTGGAGCATATGATAGGTCAAGAGGAAATAGAAGAAATTGGTAAATATTATTTTCATATCATATTACATATATCAAATTGTATTCTTTTTTTTATGTTTTTTTTTTTTTTTTTTTAGGATATTGGTATGGGAAGATGGTTTTTGCAATTTTGCAGCATCAACGGCTGAGATTAATGGAAATGAATGTCCAGGATCATCTTCTAATAATAATTATGGAGAATATCAACATTATCAAGGTCTTCAACCTGAACTTTTTTTCAAGATGTCACATGAAATTTACAACTATGGAGAAGGGTAATAATAGAAAAAATATGTAAA
Source organism: Solanum piurae (assembly GCA_029582685.1). Lineage (NCBI taxonomy): Eukaryota > Viridiplantae > Streptophyta > Magnoliopsida > Solanales > Solanaceae > Solanum > Solanum piurae. Next base: position 8,076 of record JAJOOO010023832.1, read on the forward strand.
ATTTTATTTTTCATCATGGTTTTTTTTTTTATATATATATATATAAAATATAATTTTTTATTATATTTTTTTGCAGTATTATTGGAAAAGTGGCAGCAGATCATAGTCATAAATGGATCTATAAAGAACCAAATGAACAAGAAATTAATTTCTTGTCTGCATGGCATAACTCTGCTGATTCTGTAAGAATAAATAATTACTTCATTATTTTTTGTTTAATAATTACGAAAATAATAACATACTCAGTGAGATCTCATAAGTGAAATCTGAGTAGGGCAGTGTATAGTCATACGCAACCTTACTCCTGCCGTGAAAGTAGAGATGTTGTTTCTGATACATCCTCAATTCGGTGTAGGCAGCCCTACCGTTGTAGAAGTTGAGAAGTTGTTTCTGATACATGCTCGGCTCGAAACAAAATGTTTTCTTATGCATTTTTTTATTTTTTTTGTTAACAGCACCCTAGAACTTGGGAAGCTCAGTTTTGTTCTGGTATTAAGGTAATGTTTCTAAACTTAATTTTATATATATGTCTTCCAAAACATTACTATTATATTTCAATGTATTAAATTAAAATATTTTTGTATTTTTTCAGACTATAGCCTTGATTGCTGTGAGAGAAGGTGTCATTCAATTAGGAGCTGTTCATAAGGTATAATATCTTTCATTCTCTTCTCTCCAAAAACCCTTAAAAGACCAATCAACGGATCGGAGAGTCTATGATTTATGCACTGACAATATATAAGAAGTTATTATATTATTGGGTTATGTGGACCTATATTTAACAACATGTGATTTTTGATATGAAGCTTGATATAGTAATTTGATAAACAAAGTAATCTGTTATAATCGGTTTAAAATGCATTATTAGTGCAAAGATATTAAAATCATTATATAACATACTTGAAAGATTATTTATATGTTCTTTTTGTTTACTTTTTTTGAAGTTTACTGGTTCGACTAATTTATGTAGGTTATTGAAGACCTAAGCTATGTGGTGCTACTAAGAAAGAAGTTTAGTTACATAGAAAGCATTCCGGGGGTGTTATTGCCACATCCATCTTCCTCAGCCTATCCTTTCAAGGTAGACGGATACGGGGCGTCACCAGACGCGTGGCATTTCCAGACTAATTTACCAGCACCAACACCAACACCAGCTGAATTATACGAACATTTCAATCAACATCAACACATGAAGATCACACCTTCAATGAGCAGCTTGGAAGCACTTCTTTCCAAGCTGCCTTCCGTCATTCCAGCAGATGTTGCTGCTGGAATGACGGGGGGTTCAATACCTACTACCTATTGTCATGAGTACCAACAACAAACCCAATATAGACCTCATGTTGAAATGTTGGGGTTAGAGAAAGTTGCAAAAGAAGAGTATGAGGACGAGGAGGAGGAGAAGGAGAATAATAATAACGAAGAGAAAACTCGAAATAATAATAATAGTAATGAGAGATTAGATCATAATGGTGGTGAGAGTAGTAGTTCAATGTCATCTTATAGTCAACATCATCATAATTATCATCATCAACATTATGGTTATCATCATGATTTGAATGTAAGTAGTAGCATGCCTAATAATGGATATTAGAAGGACATGATGGTAATTAATTAAGAGTATTGTTTTATGTAATGTACTAATTAATTAGATTTGTGTTAGGAAGAATTTGATCTTTTTTCTTCTCCACGTCTAACAAAGTAATAGTAGTTTCTTCCTTTCTTGTTTCACTCAGTGTTGTGGTGAATTTTGGAAATATTCCCTTCCCTACTTACTTTCTTCTGCCTACTACTACTACTACTTTTATTTTAACATCTCTAGCTTTACCAAAGTCGGAATTATTATTTTTTACCCCATCCTAGTGACTCGAACTCACAACCTGTTTACCATCCGAGTAATATTTGGCACTTTCAATTGATTAACAATCATTAAAAAAGAAAAAAGGAACCCTTGAACACTAAGATGGGAAAAATAAGGCAAATGATTACTCTTTTTAAAAGAAAAAAAGTAAAAGAGAGTGTATACGTGGGTATAGTGGTAGGTAAAAGAGCATAAACCGTACACAAAGGGGACCATTGGAAAAAGATTTATTTGGAATTTTGAACCTTTTTGAAGGAGTTGATTGCATTGCAATGGCAAAAAAGAGTTTCTATATAATATGATCATATATAGTATATAGTAGTAATAATCATTTCAATAAGAAAATGAAATAATGCAATGGAGTTGCCTCACCAAAGAACAAGAGAAACTCTTTGGAAAGAGTTTTAAGATTAATATGAGGACTATATATGATCTTAAATCTTCTCTTTTCTTTTTTCTGGAAAAAATGGTAGAGCAAGACATAATCAAGTACAACGAAAACATCATTGCGCCGCTCAACATTCGCGGAGTACTGCTAATCAATTTGAGGAAAACAAGTAAACTCTCAAATCAATACTTTGAACTGTTGATTACAACTGAGACCAATTACCATCCTGATAGTTGAGAAAGTTCAAGGGTACAAAACAAAAGTTTACTGAATCTAGATTAGTGTTGTAATACAAATGGCTATCGATTGCTGAAGAACAAAAAGAAAAAATTTAACTTGTGTTGGCATGTGTTACATTCTCAAACATTCAGTGGTATAATGCAAGAGAAACAATGACGACTCTACTGAAATGATGCGACCAAATCTTTGAAGTGAGTGAGGAGGCCGTCAACTGTCATGACTTCATGATCAGGCTTGCTTCTCACTCGAACGCTCACCTGTGACATCATTTACATATAAGGAAGATCAGATTTTTACAGCAGCAGTTGATTGTTGGCTATGGGATTTAAAATGAGAACTCGTGGAGGATGCATGAAGAATTACATAAAGAAACCAAGAAAACCGTGAACGGAGGAGTATAAATGAACTACATTACTCCCTGCAGCAAGAACTATAGCACAGAAAGTAAAAAGAAAATTGTTGCAGAATATTTCAAATGAACCCTCCACCTTTATCCACTTAAATACCAGAGTTTTGTTTGTGTCAAGGTTTGAACCCATAGTGTGTGCCTAACCTACACATCACGCATTGAGGTCTTACCATTATACCAAAGCCCGGGGGCAGTCAAAAATACAATTTTCTTTTTCAAGCAAATCAATCACTGTCTCAGTAGAAACATCTTGCCAAGGAAAAGCACAGAGTTGTCAAGCCAGGAGGCGAGCTGACTGGCCACCAAAATGCGAAACGTATTAAATACTTTAAAGTTCTCTACAAGGTCCTTCATGTTCAATTCGCAAATACTTTCAATTGTGTAATGACTTCGGAAGATCTTTCTAGCCTTCTAGGTGCCATCACAGAGAAATTTGTGGCTAAAAGCTTACAACTTCCGTCACCAGAAGTCCATGACCACTAATGCTCTCTTTTCTAACCTTAACTTTCTAGTTTTCAAACGGGGTTGGATAAAGCCAAACCAGTAAGTGTGATTAGATGCTTTTTTTTTCTCATTTTGTTCAGTTACAACAACATATCCGGTGTAATCCACAAATGGAATTTAGGGATGGTGGTGTGCATGCAGGCTTACCCCTACCTACCTTGTGAAGGTAGAGAGGTTGTTTCTGATAGACCCTCGGCTCAAAGTAAAGCATTTTATTCAGTTACACATTATAAAAAGATGCATAGCAGTGCATGTTGGGGGATACAGAAGTGCAAGTTGGGGAACAGTGCAGATACCTGCCCGCTACTGACTTCAGCTTCTCCAACAACTAGAATATAGTTATATTGTGCCATTTGAGCCTCTCGTACCTGCATATACATTAACATCCATAAACAAGCATTTCTTTCTAGAAGGCCAAGAAAAAATTTGGATTTGATATTTAACTTGTATTGCTTGAGGGAAATTTTTCAGATCTTCAAGCATATATAGCTTCAAAGCTGAAAGCATCACGTTGATCCAATCTTAATCATGCATGCTTTCAGCAGTTCAAAGTACAGGATCCGATATACAGAAAATTTTCACATTTAACTGTTACTCTGTGAATGTAACGTCGCCACTTTTTTTTATTTTTCAGTCCACTAGTAAGCTTTTCTGGTAGCCTTTCTGAAACCAGATGTAGCTTTAAAAAATCAGGAGAATAGAAGTCTTTGCCAATCCTTAATATGCCACCAGTCCAGTCACAAAAGTAGGTAACCATTATTGACTTTAGTTGATACATCAAAACAAGGACTTAAAAAACATAATGTTTGTTATTGGAAGGATCTGTCTTTTATTCCAAGTAAATCTCCAAATAAACTTAGCTTATGTCACACCCCTAAGTCCATGGATGTAGGTAGATCCACTTTAAAGAAGAGGAATTGAGAAAATTGACCATCATTGAATTTGACAAAATCTGAAGGGCAGTATGACTATTTATCAGTTACAAATTATAAGATCAAGTTGACCATCCTAATGATTTCAACAGTGCAAAGCACAGACTTGTGAACAAGATCAACGTCATAAACTTGCCAGGTTTTGTGGACTAGCTATCACAATAGTGCCTTTATTTCCGTCTTATAGAGTAAAATCTCTCAACAAACAGGGAAAATCATTGTTACTTAGTCTTTAGGCCTAAATACCGCTGAGAACTAACAATAAGTTCATACAAAAATTGCTAAAACACTAACCTTTTTCTGGATTGCAGAATTAAAGATAAGTTCATATAAAAAATTGCTAAATGACCTTGAAGTAGTGCGGACCAGACATGCATTCTACCCGATAAACTACATTACACTAACCTATTTCTGGATTGTAGAATTAACAATAAGTTCATACAAAAATTGCTAAATGACCTTGAACTAATGCAAACCAGACATGCATTCTACCTAATAAACTACATTACACTAACCTTTTTCTGGATTGTCCGGTCACTGGTATCAACATCAACATAATAACCAGCATCATGTATCCGCTCCCGGAGCTGAATAAAAGACAAACAAAAGGTTGATGCAATTTCATAATGAATGAACTACAGAGGAAACAATAATTCATGAAAATGCTATTCGTTAGATGAAGTACGTTAATGTAACTACCTCAAATGCATACGACAGAGATTTGTCGGAAACAGGGCAGACCATCGCTTGACGTGGACTAAGCCAGAAAGGCCATTTCCCCTTGAAATGCTCCAAGAGAATAGCGAACATGCGCTCAACTGATCCAAGTATAGCTCTATGTATCATAACTGGTCTCTCCCTCTTACTTTCATCTTCTGCTGAGTATGCTAGGTTGAATCGTTGAGGAAGTTGGAAATCAAGCTGAAAAGGAAAGCATTCAGATGATATTTCCAGCTTCGTGTAAAAGCCCTTGCTAAGAGAGCATGCAGGTAAATGAAATTTCAAAGGTGAATGATCTTTTTCCTGGAAATGAACCAAGGAAAATAAGACCAATCTCTAACCTGCAATGTTGCACACTGGAATTTCCTTTTCATTGCATCAGAAACAGTGATATCAATTTTTGGACCGTAAAATGCTCCATCTCCTTCGTTGATCTGATTGAATGGGATTCTTTTAGTATAAGGAATATTAAAGCAATCACAAAAAGAAACAGACAAAAAAAATGACACAACAGGGTGACTACCTCATTTTTCATACATAAGACAGAAAAATTGTCCCCCCCCCCAACCCCGCGCTTTTTCTGTTGTATAACCCAAAAAAACTATTCCTTATGTCTCATTTTATTAGACACTATTTGATTGCGCAAGGAGTTTCGATATTACTTTATATAGTAAAAGAGTACATATAAGAAAATAAGAATTCCTAGAACTAGTGAAACTCTGTAAACAAATCTATAGTAGATGGGATCAGTATTAAGTGGGCCGACATATGAATTCGAAGGAAGCGAATACAAAAGAAGCACAAAAAAAGGTGTAGAATCACAACAAATGATGTCTAAAAGTCTTTTTTTTAATGAAGTAAGAAATTTCATTGATGGCATAAAAAAGATGCAGAATAACACAAAAGTTAGGAAGAAAACAAAACTTTGTTAGCTCAATCACAAAAAAGACTAAACTAGTACCAGGGACAAAACTCATTATCTCAACTTTTTACAATCCAAAAAATATTGATAACAAACCTCCCACGGCTTCCCGAACTCATTCAATGCTTCTGCAAGAGCAGCTTCAGCCTTCTCCCAACTTTCCAAGTCTCCAAGATATTTTTCAGGCCTCTGCAAGTCAGAAATATGAGTGGGAATACACAGACAAATGAACGCCCCATATGTGTAAAATATGGAAACATTCATAAAATGCATCTTACATCAATAACATCACATAAGAAACAGCCCAATATCAGAAAAATGGAAAATACAATTGCACTTGCACTTCACTTTCCAGACAAGTACATAACAGTCGAGAATGTTAGATAGGTGCAACTATCGCACTTATCTCTAATGATTATTATAACAATAAATGAATCTAGGACCTATATTTAGCAGAAATCGCTTATAACGAATTTGATCAATGATTCAAAAGACAAGTCGTACCGTTGATAACTTCAGGTCAAAGGTGAAACCAAATATCTTATACACATAGCTAATGAAATCTAAGACACCCTTGACTTCTTCCTTAATCTGCATTGTGAAGAATATAGGTCAAGCTAGTATTCTGATAACGCAGGTTTACTGCATATATTAATCTTAATCAACCTGTGACTCCCTGCAGAAGATGTGGGCATCATCCTGCAAAGTAATAGGGAAAAATCAAAGGTTGTCTTGCAACAGAGTCGGTAATAAGGTTTTCATAGGAACAGATTCTTCAGGAAGACACATAACAAATTTCATGTATGAAACGAACAATTATTGCTCCTTCAGAAAACACTTGATCTTCTATAAAAGATAAAGGAAATAAAAAGATGCGACAATACCTGCTGGAATCTCCTGACACGCGTTAAGCCAGTGAGTGCACCACTGGCCTCATTCCTGTGTAGAACTCCAAAGTCAGCCAGACGAAGTGGTAGCTCTGCATTGTTGAACTGTTGGTTAACCATTAAGGTGTTGCTTGCAGTTGTAACGACATCAACGAGAAAGACAGAAGTACTATAAAGACAACAAATAGTCACCATCTGAATTATGGTGTAAAATCTATAGGATGTTACTAATGGGTAATAATGAGAACCAATGGAGCTTTATGAAAGAAGACTATTAGAAGTGAGTATGTTGTACGTTTAAACAGCCATCCCTTATGATGAACAAAATTCCCATGAAATTTCACCCCTAAAGGTGCACTGAAATTCTTTGAAATTTGATAAGCTGACTTAGCATGAGTATCAGGCAAGCTAACAGTGCTTTGCAGTTACTATTAGCATCAACACTTCACATGGTCAAGCATCCTCTACATTAGCATGATAACATCAGATTAGGCATGCCTTAGTTTCAATAAGCTGCAGGCCAAAACAATAGTAAACCAAAACCATACAAGCAAAGCAAGAACGGCAAAAGGTAACTCCTGGAAAAGCTCACCCCTGTAAGAACGAACTCTGTGATCAAATATCAAGCAATGACCTGGGCAATTCATTGGCTTCAGCCCAAATTCTTGTTTTTCAATCTGCAGCATGAAGAAGCAAGAAACGTTACACGAACTATGGCTAGAAAGATCTGATCATCCAGAGGCAGCACATCTTACAAGACAACAAACTACAACTATGGCCAGAACCTAACCAATTTTAATGTAAACAATCCTCCAACAAAAAGGAAGGGTTTAAAAAAAACACAAATCTGGATTATTTGTCTGAGCTAAGTATCTCAAAAAAAAAAAAATCTACTGTACAACCTGCTATTTTCTATCCTAATCCTTTTCATCAGTTATCCAAAGTAAATAGCCGGCAAGTAAATTTATTAGCACTGTAAGACTATGTTGTTCGGACTCTCCAAAATTGTTGCCGCACCCGTGTGGGATTTTCCAAAATGCACTATTTTTAGAGTATCCAACACGCACCAGTTGACATATTTGAAGAGTCCGAGCAACAAATCTTTAAGATATATGGAGACATACATGTCTCGTCAGTTATCAATTCAAGATTTGTAAGCACATTAACAGAACTACTAAAGTTTGTATGGAACACTTAATGTAAAGGAATTGGAATTAATAGATAGATATTTGTAGTTAATTTATTATCCTTTTTTACCCTTATTTTAGGAAAATATTCTTTTTTTTCTAATTATACTATTACTCACTGATGTTTGCTGAATTTAAACAAATAATCCTAGTCTCCTAGATAAATCTACAACTCTTTTCAAGCCCTTTATCGATAAATCTGATTTCAAAATCTTATAAGCATGTGACATGCCATAGACCTTCAACTAAATAGGGAGTAATATAATGCCTATTAAGACATAACTGATCAAGAGGAAACTTCAAAAAAACTACTCTCTCCATCCATCTTTACTTGTCCATTATACTATTTTGGGATGTCCAACAATACTTGTCCAGTTTGGAAAACCAAGAGATAATTTGTCATTGTGTTTATTTTACCCTTGCTATTTAATATTATTCACTTTTCAATATGTAGATGACTTACAATTAATAGGGGTGATGTAGTAAAATTACCCCTCTATTTATTATTTCTTATGGAGTGTGTCATGTCAAACATGGACAAGTAAAGATGGACAGAGGAGTATGTAATATAACAATTATAACAATCTTTGGCTACCCAAAAACACTTCCTCAATTCCAATCAATATAATACTTTTCCATTTTGAAATAGTCCAAAATGTTTTAAACCATTTGTGACTTTCACAACTTTCAAAAACTTAAATCCATTAGACTATTCATATTTTGACTTTCACGCAATGATTTCTCTTTTTTCGACCACTAGTAAATATTGCTTCCAATTTAAATAATACTCTTTCCATTTTGAAATGTTCAATAATATGTCATACCGTTTGTAGCTTTCACAACTTTCAAGAAATTCATTAAACAAATCACATTTTAACCTTCACGCAATATTTTCCCTCTTTCTAACTACTTCAATATTCTTTTCCTTTATCACTAACATATTATATAAGTCAGCTTAGGGTCCATACCCAGTCAAAACACCATCATATATAATGGAAAACTGTCACACAAAATGTAGTGAATAGAGTAAAAACAGATTGAAGTTAAGCAGAAAGTGTTCCACAGTTCCATTACTCCTTTTCAACAATTGAATACTTTCTGCAGTTTACAATACTCCATACTTGCTATACTAGAAATTTGAAGAAATTGGAATCAGTCAACAGAAGGAACAAGATGTTTCAGCTTATTCAGAACAAATTAAATCTTCCTGAAATATAAGCTTTAGTGTAAAAACCACAGAAAACTAAAGTTTTGTCGCCACATATTTCGCAACCAAGTATAATAACTATCTGCTTGGATTTTGTACCTTACCATATGTCTTGAGCCTGTAATAATTCATCTTCAGTAAATCGTTCACCAAATTGGACCAGTGATTACAAATTCATTTCTTGGGAAATTATTTGAAGTGTTGTGCATAGTGGAAACATTTCTCTGTCTTATAGCACCTAACTTGATCCATCATAATTCATATGCAGAAAAAACAGCAAGAGTTTTTCCTGTGTTTATTCATATGACTTTGAATTCAAATTCCAGAGGTAGGATCCATTCTCTAAAATCTTTTTACCCAAAAAAACAAGGATGCCGATTCTTCCTCTGGTATGACCTTTAGAAGATTAGCTTACTCCATCTACTTACTCAGAACCCAATTTTAGAGTTCTATAATACTCATAATTATACCTCACTCATTTGTATAAATATGGGTTGTACCCCTCTAACCAACATATTACTCCCTACTTCAAGTATCTATATTCAGAAATTAGAGGTTTTAAAAAGAGTAGAAAACACATTGAGATGCACCATAATACCAAAGCAGCTAGTAGTGTACAAAAATTTACCTCAAACACAAACATGTTCTCCTTGTAATTTGCAGCATGACCAGAAGTCTCCCACAATTGCATGTTGTACATATTTGGACTCCAAACCTGCATAACGCACGTATCAATACAAGCACTCATAAACAGAACGACACATAACTCTATGCATTGAGGTTCAACAGTGCCCTTTGCCCCAGTTCCTACATTGAGGAGAGGGGGAAAGGAAAAAGGAGAAAACGAGGAGGCAACAAATAGGCCAAGAGGAGAAAAGAAAATATCTTAGTCATATGAACCATTGATGCAAAGACAATATTGCATGGATACAGGAGCGAGCATGTCAAGACACAATTTTTCTTTTTTTGCATTTATTATTTAAGGTCCCGTGAGTCCTCCAATTACAAGTGCCCCTTTATCAAGCAATGAGTATCTGATTTTCAGACACCAATATGCCTAATCCCTGACAAGAAATATTGTAGCCAGTGTAATTAAGAAGTTCGAAAAAAAATGAGTAATGTTCAACACACCACCAAAATTTCTACATTCACCATCTTTGGAGCACAATGATGGTAGAAAACACAAAATTGAACTCAAAGAACAACCATGATTCAGACTAGAAGTAGAAGAAGCAAAGAACCTGGTTCAATGAAGAAAAGAACATCTTTCACCTTTATGGCACCCCTAATTCGCTTTGTTGTTTCCCGAATTTACAATGTCCTCAAGTTATGATTTTTTTCCCTCAATCTTTTCTTTGTTCCAAGAGCTGCTCTTTTTCCTCCCTCTATTATATTCTGATTCCTACTACACTTCTTTCCAATATATAAGTTATTCGGTGCTATTAGGATATTCTAAAAGAAAAATCATGTGAATTTTATTTTATTTTCAGAATTTTGCAGTTACTGATACTTTTTGCAACTTCCATTCAGGCCTGTATTACAACCTTCATCTATAATACTGTTTCATTCAACGTGTGCCCCCTTCTTTAAAACTAGTGTATATGTGCAAAGGTTTGTTCCCAACATTACCCACATGTCTGCATCCTTGCTACATTGGTCTAATCTAAGGATGTATTGTAAGTGAATAACATAGGAACCACATGAGGATCTGTTCGTTGGTCAGAAGGAATTCAGTCCACTAACAATTAAGAGGGAACTATCCCTCTCAAATGAAATCAAGAAATAAATGCAATTTTAAAAAAGGAAACAGTTTCTGCAAATGTCAAGAGTGAACTCAGCTAGCCAATCGTCCGTGCAGTCCGAAACTAAACTCCCATTGTTCATGTCTGCATTTCAAACAATCCTTGCAGCCAATATACTTAAGCACAAGTAAATTACCTCCTCGTAGCCTCTCTTCCAATACTGACTCTTTATGAATTCCAGCAATTTGTTGCAAATTCGAGCACCATGTGGAAGAAAGAAGCAACTTCCAGGGCTGAAACGCATAAATCTCATTCAAATATGATGAAATATTTCACTGATATTGGTAACTACAAGAAATTTCAAGGTTTACCTTAATGGGTGAAAAAAGAAAAGCTCCTGCTTCTTAGTCAGCTCTCTGTGATCGTATTTCTTTGCTTCCGCCAGCATATCTAGGTATTCCTATAATAAAGATTGTTTCATTAAAAACTCCTCACAGGAAGCAGTTCTGTTACCCTTTTCTCTTTACTCACGACAGCACTAACACTCGACATCTTTTGCTTTTACTGATAGATCAAATATGTGTTCACTAATTCATCAATCTAGAAATCAAATAACTTACAATATTATGTGAGCTACTATTGATCTCCGATCAAGACTACTCAACTCTCTATGAAAAAAGTTCTATGCTCACCAGAGTATGGATGAAATAAAATGGATTTCTTTAAATTCATTATATTGTTCTAAAATATTCACCTATTACTCTCGTTTCATATAATCCAAAGAAAAAGGCATAATGCACTTGTTTTCCATGCTTAAAAGGACTTAAACACAAACAAGAAAAAGCATCAGAAAAGGGCAAAAACCTTGGTAAACAAAAAATACAACAAATTCTGAAGAGTTGGGGCAAAACATAACAATTACGAGTCACAACAGGTGACATCTGATGCATTTGGTGGATTTCACACTGCAACATTGGGCACTTTAAAAATGAGCAAACCAATTGTCAAATATTATCACTCAAAAACAATTTTGAGAGCCAAAATGTCTCACACTTAATTCCTCTTTTTTCTCCATCTATTTTCATTTCCTTTTTTCTTTTTCAAAAGGGAAGAAGATATGGAAGTATATGAAAATCAAGTGGTCTGCAGTTCCATAAAAAGTTTTTCAAAGTCACCTTCAACTGTTTCTGATCTGGAAAAGATATTCCATAAACTCTTTGCAAGCTTTCACGGTCCTTATCTCCTCTCCAATATGCTGATGAAGCCTAGAACATTAGATTGATCAGAAAAAATCAAATCAACACACATAAGCTTACTCTTTCTTTAATGAGAATATGCAGCACCTCACCTTTGTACAGGCTAGTGCTTTAACAAAAGATGTATTCGGTATATGGGGACCACGGCAAAGATCAACCAACGGTCCACATCTGTATACTGTGATTGTTTTATCTTCAGGTAAATCCTTAATGATTTCAACCTGATTAGAAGAAGGGAAAATAAATTAAGATGTGAACTTCCTGAAAAATGTTGCACACAGGAAAAGCCTGGGAAGATAAAGGCTACAGATCGTCGCAATCCAACCTTAAACCTATTATCAGAGAACATATCAAGAGCTTGCTGCCGTGAAACCTCGATGCGTTCAAAAGGTTGTTTCTCCTGATAAACAAGGGAAAGTTAGTTGCCTGTTGAATATAATGCAGGAAAATCAAACAAAATACTGCACCAACTGGAAGAGCGGCTCCTTAGCAATTGCTTCGAAGCAGAAAGGAGAAGATAAACTGTTGAGGTGCTCACTAGGTGATGATAAAGATCTCTAACAGCTCCTATCACTCTTATATCACTTATATCCTACATTTTGCTACAACATTATCATTGCATCCTTGATTAGGCATGTATGAAGGATCATAGAAGAAAGAAGATCCCATTAAGGTGGGGGTACATTCAAGACCAATCCAAATAATTGACCGTGTATAGCTGTGTCCACTGTCCACGTATAGATAGTGGTCTTGCTTTGGTTAATATTCTAAAACTGGGTCGGGCAGACTCCAATGACTATCATAACTAGGAGGGTGTTTGGATTGGCTTAAAAGTTGATCAAACCTACTTTTAAGTCAGCTTTTGACTTTTGGAAGTGTTTGACAAGTACAAAAATAACTTAAAATAAGCAAAAAATGACTTAAAATAAGTTGGGAAATGTTTGGCAAGATTAAAAACAACTTAAAATAAGTTTAAAATGACTTAAAATAAGTTAAAAACCAAAAGTAGGCCTCCTCCTACTTTTTATTTTTTGACTTAAAAGTCATTTAAGTTTGACTTTTTATTTTTAACTTAAAAGCCATTTTTTAAGGCCATCCAAATGGGCTCCAAAGAGATTCTCTTAATTCAGCAATTAGGAAAGCCTGTTCTTACATGATTTTTCATTTGAAAAGCGATAGGACAAGATGAGATCCCGGTGGAGTTTTGGAAGAGCACGGATAGAGTAGGTTTGGAGTGGTTGACTAGCTTGTTCAATGTCATTTTTAAGACCGCTAAAATTCCCGAGGAATGGAAGTGGAGTACAATGGTTCTGTTGTACAAGAATAAGGGTGAAATACAAAATTGCAACAACTAGAAGGGTATAAAGTTGTTAAGCCACACTATGAAAGTTAGGGAGAGAGTGGAGGAGATGAGAGTGAGAAGGGGTGTGCCTATTTCCGAGAATCAGTTTGGATTCATGCCAGGGTGATTGCCCACAGAAGCCATCCATCTTGTGAGGAGACTGGTGGAAAAATATCAGGAAAGGAAGAGGGATTTACATATGGTGTTCATTAACCTTGAGCGACATCCTTTTTTTGGCAAGAAATTCTATACATGTTAGGGAAAGACAAAGTGAGTCTCAAAGTATTGTTTCCGCACCACCTATGATCCCAAAACTCACCCTATTCCCGTCACGAGCATAAATCATTCGAATCTCTTGAATGTATTTTCCTTTTTACCAACTTCCTAACCATACAACAAGAAAACTTTAACTTTTTACAAGAGGAACGTGATACTCAACCATAAAAAATTCAATTCCTTTTTAAGACAACCAAAGAGACTTCAAAAGTAAAAAGAGAAAAAAACACTAGTGAAAGATAAAATCAAAGTGGCAACAAGCATTTGCACTTTATGTTAATCAGATCGAAGGCAATTCTGACAGGTAAAAGAGTAATACCGAAACAGCTTTTGTTGCCTCCTCCTTAATCCGTTTAAAATGATCCTCGTTTAATCCCAGATCACCATAAAAGGCATCATAATAGAACCCCTGCAATGGAAGTTTAGACATGTCATAACAGGTTGGAAGCAATACGAACTGACGACAGAATAAGATATAATGACATAGAGCCCTGCCACCAAACTGTGGTCCAGGAAGAGGGAGGGAGTGAAACACTGTTAATCTAATTTTGTTTCATTCAGGGAATATTGCTTCCTTAGAAGTTGGTCCATCAGAAAATTTCAAACTCAAATGATAGTACTAAGTTAAAGCTTCATGGGCTTTTCCCTTCTGATGGCTCTTTCATCCGGAAAATCAACATATGTTGTGGCTGCAGTGAAGGCAACAACAGAAGGCGGGATACAGAATTATCCCAAGGTTCTGACCAGGATATCAACTATCAAATAAAGTGGTCAGGCAATAAATAGCAACTGAAGTTAATTATTTTGTGAAACTACTTCACTGCATCATTAGCTAGCTAGATGGATGTTTTCACTTTAATCGATTCTCAAGGAAGAAATGTATTACTTTGCCGAGCCAAAAGCCATGTAAAGAGAATAAAAAATTCATGCCACGACTTAGACCGCAGAACTAATTAGTCAACCAATCAACTATGTCGCTAAGCCATTGACTATATTTATCCTCCATATTCATCCCATTATTCAGGCTCATTTCAGTGCCCAATACTAAATAATTTGTCTCGCATTTCAGAATATGTCCAAGCTCTCAAAAGAAACATGAATATTTAATATATACCTCTCCTCTTGTTGTACATGGTCCAATGCACAATTTGCATCCAAATGTCCTTTCCAACGACTAAGAAAACCACAAAAAGAACATAAACAGAAGTAAATATGAGCATAGAAAATATTTCAGCAATAATAATTTCTGAAAATCACAACATGATGAAAAAAGAACCACAATGCAGTAGACAAAAGCTTGAAACCTCTCCAAGAATGTGAGCACTCGAGTGCCAAAATGTGTCACGGCCCTCATCACTTTCAAATTTAAAGATCTCTAGCTTACAATCGCCTTCCAACGGCCTCAACAAATCCCAAAGCACCCCGTTCACCTTCGCAATCAACGCATTTGCAGCCAAGCTCTTCGATATCTCCTTTGCTATATCCAATGGTGTGGTATTCCATTTCTTTCCCTCCTTAATTGTCCCATCCACTAACTCAATCCTAATTATAAAGCATCACAACCCACATTCAAAATCTTAACTTAGAAGAAAATACATTAGTTAGACCCCCAAAAAATGACTTCTTTCTATATTGAGTAACAATTTAACTTCAAACTTACCAACTTTAGCTTATTTTAGACTACAAAATTCAAAAGGTCTTACTTTTATTCTTAAAATTCATGTTCAGTCAAACACATTCACATAAATTGGGAGCATCAAATTGATTGGTTCCTTTGTCAAAAAGAAATGTAGCTCAAAGTACTAATTTGCAGTGTAAATTCATACATTGTTCCCAATTTCTATAAAAGATGTTTGATAAATACGCAATAAAAAGAAGTTAAAACGACTCTACTGATAATGTCATTCTTCTTCATTTTAATCATTTTAAGACAATTTAAGTAAGAAATAGAGTTTACTTGATAGGATCAGGGGAGAGCGCAAGTCGTTGAAGGCGTTGCTGATTCTGGAGAGATTCGAAGAGTGCGATACGTTTAGGAATAACATTCTGTAGATAAGTTTCGTCTTTGGGGATTGATGCACTAGAATTAACTTCGGAACTTTTCGCAGCCTTTCCCATTGGTGGCGGATATGAGAAGCAGCGGCGGAGGAGAGAAAAGTGTTTGCACGGCGGCGGAAGACGGCGGATGGATTGGGTGAAGAGGCGCCAACAGAGTGGTGAAGCCAGGAGCATATAGACTGAAAGTTGAAGAAGGGGTTAGGGGAGTTTGTTTCAGGGTTTTTAATAGTAAAATGTTCTTAACGACGTCGTTTGAGCGTTTCTATTAATATACAAATTTGTGAAATTTTAAATTTTAAAGATGATTTTTTATGATAATATCGTAAATTTTGACATGTGAAATGCTATACTTCATAATAATGATTATCTTTTAGTTATAATGACTAGAAAATAATTATTTGAAAATTGCATTTGTATTTTTATTGATTTTTCAGTGTTATAATCTTGCATTGTCTTCTATAAAAATTATATTTGAATACAAATCATCTCATTTTTGAGAAATGAGTACAAATCAGATTGAAAAAAAAAGACATTTTAAAATCTCTTATAGTTAATTTAAGCGGTGTCTTCAGGTCGTCTCCTCTCTTGAATAATTAGAAGTTATATTATTCAGTATCATATGCCTTATAATTGTGCTAAAATTATTATTTATAATTTACAAAGATAATACGTTAACCAATAAAAAGTTCTACTCGAATCATAAAGTACTCTGACCAATATTTGTCATCCACGTGAAAATACCGTTAGCTATGTCGTATTAGTCCTTTTTTCACTTTACTAGGATACGGGTCCTTCTTCATCTTCAGGCCACAAGTTCTCACCTTTTTCTGATGACAATCATTCTATGACCTTAGAGGGTCATCAAGATTCAAGGATGGTCTTTCTGAACACATCTCCTAGAATAGTTTATTTTACCGAACTAATTTTCTTAATCATATATGTTAGTGTCACGTGTTTATTTTTTATTTCACTACATATACGAGCAATTTTTACCCAATACAATTCGATAAATTTAATAATGTGCATTATAAAAAAGATAGAATATACTCACAACTTATCCCTTACCTCGTTAAGACAGGAAGCCAACTCTACTACCCAGTAATTAAAAGAGAAATATCCAAATAGTATGAGGAGCTCATGCTAGATCAATTCAAAATCACAAAAAATCTATGTGTGTTGTTCGTGTGTGTGCTGGTGCGCATGCGGGTGTCTACTATACATGTAATATTGCAGATCCAAGCCAGTTGATTCAGCAATCTTTTATTGGGCCCTGCTTCACCAATCTACCATTCCACATCCAACATCACTTTACAATCTCAATTGCCAAAACCTTCATCAAGAAGAAGAGACACAAAAACCTAATAAGGTGAAGGGTAAAATTGTATTTTTGAAAAGGGATCTTATCTGAATTAGTACCGTGAAGAAAATTTCATATTAAGGGTAAAACAATTCCTAACAAAGATAATTTTGTATTCGGACTTATATCTGAAGAAAATTTCATATGGAAGGTAAAATATTTCCTCTGTATCTGAGACTCGAACTCGATACCTCTGAGGAATAAGTACTTACCTTCTTTGTTAATACTTATTAAAGTAATAATATGACTAAATGCCCTCAAAGGTTTAGGTTGTTCTTTTGACCTATTTTTTGGAACCTACTTAAATACTACTCCCAAGTGACTATTCTTTGTTGCCATCATTTTAGTCATTTTGAAAAAAAGTTAAGAAATTACCCAAGATTTCTTTTTTCAACTTCCTGCTGAAAAAGGGATGTTTTTTCTTCTTACAAATCCTGCTCAAGATTTCATCTTTTTGCTTTCTTGATTGATTGAGTAGTTTTGGGTTGAAGTTGAATTTGAGTTTCTTGTAAATGAAAAGAAAATGTGGGTCTAGTTCTTGTAGTACTCAATATATATGAGCTGGCTTTGTCTTTGTATGCCACCAGCAGAAGTGATGAAAATTACTGTCTGATTCTTGAAAAGGTATGAGCAAAGCATTGTCTTTTTAGTTCCAAAAAATGCCTTGGGTTCAGTCTGAAATCAGGGAAAAATATGATCTTTTGAATCATATTCATCTTCTGTCATCTCCTCAGAAAGACTCCTCTACCCCATCATCATCATCTTCATCTGGAAATAAAATTAATCCAGCTGTTCTTTTTATCATAGTAATACTAGCTATCATATTCTTTATTTCTGGTGTTTTGCATTTGTTAGTTAGGTATTTGATGAAACATAGGTGGTCCTCTTCTTCATCTAATAGAGACCCTGAAATGTCTGATTCTGGTACCTATCAAAGGCAGTTACAACAACTTTTTCATCTTCATGACTCAGGTTTAGATCAGGCTTTTATTGATGCTCTCCCTGTGTTTCTTTACAAAGAAATTGTGGGTTTGAAGGAGCCTTTTGATTGTGCTGTTTGTCTCTGTGAGTTTTCAGAACAAGATGAATTGAGGCTGCTCCCTTTATGTAGTCATGCCTTTCATATAAGTTGTATAGATACATGGCTGTTGTCAAATTCAACTTGCCCCCTTTGTAGAGGAATCCTTTTCACACCTGATTTTTGTGTTGAAAATCCAATCTTTTGCTTTGATGATTCAATAAGAGATGAATGTAGTGGTGGTGGGGTTTCAGAACATGGAAGTGTTGGTGTTGGTGTTTCTCCTGGTGTAAAACCACATGAGGATTTAGATAGTACTATTAGTTCAAGAAGGGTGTTTTCTGTTAGACTTGGCAAATTCAAGAACACAAACAATGGTCTTCTTGAAAATGGGAAAAGGGAAATGGGAGAGACTAGTAACAGTAGTTTGGACTCAAGGAGGTGTTTTTCAATGGGGTCTTTTCAATATGTGGTGGATGATTCAGAATTGCAAGTGGCATTATGTCCCAATAGTGCTAAAAATCATGGTGTTGATGGTGGTGGTGGTCAGTTGATGAGGGGAATTGTGAATGGGAAAAGTGGACACAATGGAAGTTCTGCAAATGATGGAGACAATTATGGCAAAAGGATTGGAAATAAAGGGGAGAGTTTTTCTGTTTCCAAGATTTGGCTATGGTCTAAGAAGGATAAGTTTCATAATTCTGCAGATAATGTAAGTTTGCCATGGACTGATGATCATAGAACTCAACCTGTTTGAAGATAGTTATACAAATCTCTTTTTTTTTGTCTTTCTTTCAATTGCCTTGTAGTTTGGTTAAATTAAAGTTTACATTTGATTATTCAGTTGCCAAAGTTCTTTTGGAGCTTTTGCTTTTCACTTTTTTTCTCTTTATTGCTTTCTAGTACACACTATTCTTTAAATGATGCTTCTTTCCAATTTCCACTTTTGTGGAAGAAGGATAACATGTTTCACTTTTACTTCTTTTTTTTCAATTCAAAATCCCATCAAATTCACCCAAGATTTGAGAAAGTTCTTTTTCCTACCAACTCTGAAACTTAACAACAACATGCTAAGTGGAATTTGGAGAGGATAGTATGTATGCAGACGTTGTCTCTAGACTTTTAAAACTTAAGGGACCACTTGGGGTTGCTGAAAAGTTAAAACCTTTGAATAATGTACTACAATTCTCCTGCTATGGCATTTTCAAACTCAAATGAATGCTGCAATCTCAAGAAAAAGAAACCTAGATCAACTCTTGGGACTCTTCCTTCCTATTTTAATAATCTTGTTTGTGGCTCCCAAAAGATTCTCCACACTTTCAAATCCAATTGCCACTATTATCCTGTTTTGTCTCTTTTGAACTCTATGGTGTTTAGTTAATTAATGCCACATGAACATTAAATTGCTGGCTATATCTGTACTTAGGCTTACAGCTTACTATATTGTACTTCATTTAACAACTGGCTGAAAAAGTGGATGATACTCTATTAATGTCAAGCTCCTATTTAAACAAAGTTGGAAGTATATGATTCTTGATCTTACTACAAATTCTTTTACACTCCATTGTAGTCAATATGTAAAAACTCGAACAGGTGCATGCAAGCTGACTTGGACACAGCAGTTAAAAAAAAACTTACGCGAACCCGGTAACTTATCCTCCCCCTCCCCTAGCAGGACCTACTAATGTTCTACAAGATGACAATTTCTTTCTTCCAACTGATTTCTTTTTCAGAAATGGGTTGGTAGTCCCACCAACTATTTTCTTCTGCAAGGTCCATTGTGTGGAGCTTCTGATAATGGTGGGATTAGGGTGTACAAATCGAAAATCGAGCCAAACCGCAAATCGAGTCAAACCAGGAAAAAAAACCGACTAGTGGTTTGGTATTAGAAAAAAAAACCCCGACTATATTTGGGTTGGTTTGGTTTCACTAAAAAAAAACAACTCGAGACCAAACCAATCCGACATTATATATATAATTTTAAAATTTTATTTTATACGTAAAAATATTTACTTTGATATAATTTTTAAATATTTCTTATATTTTTTCATAGTTTTTATCTTTTAATATATTATTTCATGTTTGAAAGTTAGAATTCTTAATGGTCCAATAAATATTATAGTCCATAGATGTTGGTAATTATAATAAAGTTTAAATCAAAATCAAATTAATACTAATGCAAAAAGAAAATCAATTCAACACTAAGAATGACAATAATATTGAATATTTGTTCTTTAGTTTTACATAGGTTTAGACAATTAAAATACATAATCTAATTTTAATTT
>JAJOOO010023833.1:0-28956 GCA_029582685.1 Solanum piurae
TCTTTATCGCTTTCAGTCTTTTAGTTTTAGTTTTGCTAGATCTAGTTGGGGCATGTCCCAACATTTCTAGTCAGTTTAGAGGCTTATTTCAGACATAGTTAGATTCAGCTTAGTATTGGGTTAATAACTTCTTTGTATTAAAATCATCAGTTATCATTTATCTCAGTTAAAGTATATGGGTATTCCCTATCTTTTCATTTTGTTTATGATTATAGCTTCTGCATCAGTTTATTATCTTTAGTATGCTCATGATCATGCCAGCAGGGTTAGTTTGGGATCACTTGTGGTCCTAGGTCCCGTGTCTTCATCTCGGGGGTAGTCTCGGGGTGTGACACTTACATCAGCTCTGGTGTTGACTTTATCAGAAGAATCTGATGGGTTAGTTATTTATTGTGATGCTTCAAGGATTGGACTAGGGTGTGTTCTTTTGCGAAATGGGAAGGTTTTTGCTTATGCTTCACGACAACTTAAAGTTCATAAAAAGAACTATCCTACCCATGATTTGGAACTAGCTGCAGTTGTGTTTTCCTTAAAGATTTGGAGGCATTACTTATATGGTGTTCATGTTGAGTTTGCAGTATGTGTTCAAGCAAAATTATCTAAATCTTCACCAAAGTAGGTGACTTGATTTGCTAAAGGATTACGATATGAGTGTTCTGTATCACTCTGATAAGATGAATATGGTGGCGGATGGTCTTAGTCAATTATCAATGGGTGTGTTGTTCATGTTGAGAAAGATAAAAAGGAGTTAGTTCGTGATGTTCATAGATTGCCCCTATTGGATGTTCAGTTTATTGGTGCTAACGAAGGTGGTATCATGGTTCATAATGGTTCAGAATCATATTTTGTGTCAGATGTGAAAGCCAAGCAAGGTCGTAACCTGATTTTGATTGAGTTGAAGGAAGTGGTGCTTAAAAAGTCCGTTGAGACTTTCTCCCTAGGGGAGGTGGTGTGCTTTGATATCAAGGTCGTTTGTGTATTCCCAATATTGATGAATTGAGAGAGAAAATCTTATTAAAATTATATAGTTCTCGATATGCCATTCACACAAAGCCACCAAGATGTACTATGAATTGTGGGAGATTTTGTTGGAATGGGATGAAGATGAATATTGCGAAATTTATGGCTAAGTGTCTTAATTGTCAATAAGTGAAAGTTGAGCATCAAAAGTCGAGAGGTTTTCCCCAAAATATTAGTTTTCTTACTTGGAAGTGGGTGGATTTGAATATGTACTTTATGTTTGGTTTACCCTGCACCCGGAGACAACATGACTTGATTTGGATTATTATGGATTGAATGACGAAGTTGGCTCATTTCATTCCCGTCAAGGTTTCTTACTCGATGGAGGACTAGGCTAAGTTGTATTTGAGGGAAATGGTTAAGTTTCATCGAGTTCCCTTATCCATTATCTCCGATCTTAGAACCTAATTCATTTTTCAATTTTGGAAATCTTTCCAAAATGGCCTTTGTATTCATGCTAAGCTTAGTACGGCCTATCATCCTCAAACCGATGGAAAAGTGGAGCGTACCATCCAAACTTTTGTAAGATATGTTGAGTTCTTGTGTTATTGACTTCAAGGAAAAGTAGGATGATCATTTTCCTTTGATTGAGTTTTCTTACAATAATAGCTATCATTTAAGCATTGGTATGGCTCCATTTGAGGCACTTTATGGTAGGAGGTATAAATATCCTATAGGTTGATTTGAAGTTGGTGAGATTTCCTTGATAGGTTCCAAGTTGGTACACGAGGCTATGGAGAAGGTTTGACTTATTAGAGAAAGGTTTAAAACGGCTCAAAGTCAACAAAAGTCTTATGCTGATGTTAGAAGGAGAGACCTTGAGTTTGAGATAAATGATTGGGTCTACTTGAAAATTTAACCCATGAAGGGTGTAATCAGGTTGTGAAAGAAACGAGAGCTTATTCCTCGATATGTGAGCCTATATCAAATTTTGAGGCGTATTGGTAAGGTTGCTTATGAATTTGATTTGCCTAATGACTTAGCATCAGTACATCATGTTTTCTATGTCCTTTTGTTGAAGAAATCTATTGGTGATCCAACATCCATTGTGCCATTGAAGAGTCTTGGTATAAAGGAAAGTCTTTCTTATGAAGAAGTTTCGGTTGAGATTTCGGACCGGCAAGTTAAGAAGTTGAGAAATAAGGAAGTTGCATATGTGAGAGTCTTATAGAGGAATTAAAGAGTTGAGGATGCTACTTGGGAGGCCGAGGTCGATATGATGTCCCATTATCGCTATCTCTTACCCTCCGATCATGTTCTATCTTGTGGTATATAGCTCCTCATGGTTCATCTTTTATGGTTACATATGTCTTAGTCATTCTCATGTTTCCATATGCATGCACACTCATGAAAACTTGCTTTTGAGATCTTTATTTATATTTTATTGATTTCTTTATGATGTGCATTTGAGTATAATTTGCATGTATGCCTTATGAAATGATGTTTTAAGTATGTTTAAGCTTGGAGTTTATGTTCCTCGTCGATTATGTGTTGTTGATGAAGTTGCATCTTTGTTAGGCTGTTAGATCTCTTCCCCTACCCTACTTATGTTGCCTTGAGTCCCATTCGAGGATGAATGTTCCCAAGAGAGAGATACTGTAACAGCTCAAAATTTGGAAAAGCAAGAAAATTATTTTTTTGACTGAAATCTGGTCTTATGGGTCCATTTACCAACTGTAAAAGCTTCTACGGGCTGTAGATAGAAACCGTAGAAGTGGGGAAATGATTTTCTCAAAACAAGTCCCACTACCATTTGTATCATTCACCAGGATGGTCTGTCATCCTATGTACGAGTCATACATAAGTCTCGTAGGTGAGTCTCGAACTTAGTTATATTATAAGGGTCAAAGTTGGTTTCTACAATTGGTTTCTAGGGACCGAAGAAAGACCTACGAATCGTACAAATGTTCCGTCAAAAGATAGGTGAAATCATGGTTGGTCTGCGGTTGACCAGCACAGACCGTTGGAAGTCCTACGGTCCGTAGGTCTGAATCATAGGTCGAGTTTGGCAGTTATTTTTAAAGGTCTTTCGGGTCTTTTCCTAATTATTTTAGTTATATACTACACCATTTTGACTTTAACCCTAATCCCTATAAAAAAGTTTTAAGACCCAAATTACCCAGTTTCAACCCATTCTCCTAAATTTCCTAAACTTGACCAAATTCACTCTCGATAATCTCTCAAGTCTAAGATAGAATAAGAAAATCTAAGGTTAATCCAAGTGTCCAATCCTTTATTCTTCTTGGGCTTCTATAATCAAGGTACATGTGTATTCACCCATGGAGTCCTTGCCTCCTTGGGGTTCTTAAGGTTTTCAATTTTCCCTACTCAATTTCCAATTGATCAAATTAGGGTTTCAATTCAATAAATTATGGTTTATTATGCTTGATTAATTCTTCTAAGGGATGATTTAATGTTAATATATGATATTTAGTTAAAATTGTACTACCCCTTGCCTATATTATGCTTTTTAACCATGATCCTATGATGAACCCATGAACTATGAACTATGAATTTTCAAGATATACATGTTTTTATGAAATGGTTAAAAATGATTTGGGGATGCTTTGAAAGGAAATTATCAATGCTATTGTGAAAGGGTTTCTCACTTACTATGATGATCATGATTGTGAAAGGTATTTCTCACAAATAAATTTACATTGGTGAAAGGTTTTCTACACCATATTGAATTATGTTTAAGGAGATATACTATGTTTTGATCTAAAAAGTCTGGATTGGTATTGATCATTGCCTTTCCTATGTTAAAATGATATTTGACTTTTATCTATTCCATTGAGATTTTGACTTATCACCGACAGGGCATTGAGGTAGTGGCTCAAAATAGGGTAGTCTCTAGTAGGAACCTCTAGGCCCTATCTACATGCCCCCATAGGATTGTCTTAAATAACCTAGCTAGTGGATCCACTTTAGCAAATGATGATATGTACGGGTTTTACCTTGACAAGTAGATTCCCTTCTTAAGGTATGAAGGATATACCAGATTCCATGAACTTATTATCGATTAAAGCTAATATCCCACAAAATGATTATGTTTTCTTCAAAGCTTTTCTTATGTTCTTTATGTTAATGTACTTGACCATGTTTTCATGATTTTCATGTCATCTCTTCTTTAAAGCTTTCGAATGTTTCAATATGATCATGCCTACTTATTTTAAGTCATTTATGTTATCATCCATATGTTTACGCATATTGCCTCATACTTAGAACATTCCATGTATTAATGCATACTTGTGCATACATTATCTAATGAATGTAGGGTCTGACGTTCCTACCTCACACACTCTTAGGTAGACATGTATTGGGTGCTTCAAGTGATCGGTGAGTCCCCATGTTCTGAGGATCGAGACACATTATATCTTTATGTCTTTTCTTTTCAGACTTTGTATGCGATGTTTGGATTACGTCCCAATCACCTTCCTTATGATGTATTAGATGGCTTGAGACTTATGTTAGACTTCCGCTTTTGTCAAACTCTTTTATATGAAATGTTTTCCTTTGAAATCTTTATTCTATTATCTTGTATGATGTATGCTAAGAATCTTTTGTAGGGCTTCTCAGGTTTTATCTGCCATGTTACGCCTAGGGTGTACTTTGGGTCGTGACATGTGTATAAGTCATTTATGTCTTTATTTTGTATTTTTCATAGAAAGTTTTACTAGAATATATGATTTGCATTATTTTATTTAGTTTCTTGGATCTCTCTCACACACACATAAAATTCAGGTACCAAAATAAATAGACCCATACATCTTTCCCTTTTTATTTTATTTTATTATAGCCATGTGAAAATACTCAAACCTATTAGTTTGGTTGATTGGAATTCACATCATGTAGAGCTAAAAAAGAAAAAATGTTTTATTTTAGATTTCCTCCATTCTCAGGGCTCAAATCAAATTATTAAGGGCAAAAAAATCTTATATATCCATCTCATCACAGTCCTTGTTGGTGGTCATTCAAAATAAACGGTTTAGTTACAACAATTTGATAAATCTTCGTAACCTTTGCTAGGACTCAAGGGGATACTAACTTGATGGAAAATTTCATTTTTTTAGTATTAGTTAAATCAGGGTCTTGTCCAATTTTTTACATCTTAATTATAGAAATTCATATCCAAATTGAAGATATCAAACATAATAAAGTAAAATGAAAAAGGTCGAATCATATAAAATTATATAATATTAATATAACATTTTTAAAAACATATATCAAATCTATCAAATTAAAACATGTAAAAATGATACTTGACCTACAAATACCCTTACCTGTGAGAAGAAAATAATAATACAATTGTTTGTATAATATATATAATACCAAAATATTATGTAAGCATTAAAAGAATTCGAAGCATGTATTTTTCCTGTAAATGGTATTAGAAAAATAACAAAAAAGAGAAACGGTTTTTGTATGAGGTGTGGGGGCTCAAATCGACTAATTTTTGGATTATATGATAGCAAAAACAATCAACAATATCATCACAAAGCCTTAAATAATTAAAATAAAAATAGGTCATAAATGAGTTATTTATATTAGTATAACATTTTTAAAAATGTATATAAAATCTATGAAATTAAAATATCTAAAAATAGTAATATACCGACCCACGATTACCCCCACATGAGAAGGGAAATATAATACAACTGTTTGTGTAATATATAATACAAAAATATGATGCAAGTACTAAAAGAGTTGGACGCATGCATTTGTAATTTATATGGTATTAGGTAAATAAAAAAGAGAAACAATTTATGGTAAGTTTGTGTATGAGGGAAGGAGTCTCAAATCGGTTAATTTTGACTTATATGAAGACAATAAAATTCAACTAATGTCATCACAGAGCCTTAAATAAATTAAACAAAACTAGGTGATACATCAATTATTTTTGCTTGTACAAGATGCACCATTATTGCCTAAAAAAAACTCATCCACAACAAGCAGTCACAACCAAAATTATTTTCTTAACCAAGGAAGGCCAAAGGCCTACATATAAATAAAATAGTCTTGTACCATACGGGCCCACAACAATTAGTAATGACCCAGAAGGTCTTTTTTAGAAATCTTCTTAAAATTGTCATTTTATCCCTTTTGATAGTTGTTTGGAGTCATTTCTAATCGGTTTAAGAAGTTCGTCTTCAAAATGAGGTAAAAAGATTAGATTTTTGGAAGTTTTTAGTTTTGGAAGACTTAAATTTTTTAAAAGTGGTTTTTGGTGTTAATCAGAGTTTCATGTCTTGAAATGGATTTTTGTCAGATCTATCAGCTTTGGAATTTGTAATTTGGTCTAGGGGAATCGTCGAATTCAGATTCGGAGTTGTTTCGTAGATTTGAGGTCTTAAGTTGGAAGTTGATGAGATTTTAGTCTTTTGGTTGACTTTGGTAAACATTCGGAGTTTGGATGCTATAATCAAATTTCTAATAGTTCAGCTGGATTCATAGGATAATTTTAGGCCCAGGGGATGTCTTGGTTGATTTTTCAGAGGTTTCGAGCTTGATTTTGCCGTTTTAGGCGTTAGGTTTGTTTATTCTTACTTTCACGGATTTTGATCAATGAGACCTCAAATTTGTATTTCGATGGTTCTATTTAGTCTGAAACATCGAGTTTAGTTAGGTAGCATATTTTTTGTGTGTATGGAGTCTCGAATGAATCTCGAGGGTCCATTGGGAAACTTTTGTGTTGGCGGATTTTCTGATGTCTGGTGTTTGTTGTGCCTCACGTTCACGACCTTCGCATTAGTGAAGACCTGATTGCATTCACGAGGGTTAAGTTTTTCCAACCCTCGCGTTCATGAAGGTGTGCTCACTTTTGTGACCTTCGCATTGGCGAAGACCTGATTGCGTTCACGAGGGTCATTTATTTGGGGATCGTATTCGCAACTAGGGATCGCGTTCGTGATAATTGCATTCATGAACCTCAGTTTGCATGCGCGAGGCTCTGGGCAGTGTTATTTCTAAAATAATGGTTCAACCCAATTTATCCATTTTCAAACTTTGAGAGCTCAGTTTTAGCTATTTGGAAAGGAGTTTTTCTCTTATTCATTGATTAGGTAATGATTTCTAATTCCCCAACTCTTTTACCTATTATTTAGTTCATAATTTGATGATTAAACATGTGTTTTGATTCCAACATGAAAGGCTTTTGAAAAGATTTAAGGTTTATGATAAATTGATGATTATGGACTAATTACAACTCCATTTTCGAAATGGTTTTCACCATTGGTTTCCAAATGATTTGGGTAACATATTCATGTGACAAATTCCAAATTTAACCTTCATTTTTGAAATTGAATTTTTGGATCAATTTGATCCCGTTTTCCTTATTGCTTGATATGGGTGTTGTTAGTTTCGAAATATTATTATGAACACTTGTTTGAATAAATTGTATCAATTTGAATATCATTTGGAAGGGAAACACCAAGTGATGGAATGATTATTGAGTTGTCGAGGCAAGTGAACTTCTAGACCTTTGTTAAGTTTGTAGATTCTTCTATTTTCCTTGTTGTATGTGTTGGGGAGTAACGAGAAGTGGTAATGGGTGGAATTATTCATATTGATTAAGCTTAATGATAAAAAAAGAAGAAGGTAACAACAATAAAGTCAATATGATGGTGATTTTTGTGTGGTATATAATGAATGATTTGAGTGGTAATATTAGCTCGTTATTGGTGAAATATTATGATTGTGGTGTTGTGATTGTAAATTTGTATGGGGTTGTCACCTTCTTATTAATGTGTGAACATGCCTATTTACATTGGTTTTGAAACACTATAATGAGATCTATTGTGATTATGACGATGGAAAATGGTTATGGCGATGCCGATGGTAAATGGTTCCGGCGAGATATATTGATGTCGATGGGAAATAGTTTCGACGAGAGATGACTATGCCGATGGAAAATGATTTTGGCACATATATGGACCTTGTGAGTCCCCCATGGGTTTTGATCTAAGATTTAGTGGATGTGTATCGTAGGATAGACAAGCATCACTTTATATGACATTGCACATCTTTGCATCACACCTCATTGATTTTGACTATTGATTCTATGTTGTTGGGACTCTTTCTTATGGAATACTGTGATGGTAAACTGTGTTATTGAGGTGCAACTTAAGTTATTCTTTATATGATTTGTTAGGTAAGAACTGTTTGAAACGTTGATTGATGAAATTGATACTTGATTGGGATCGACTTGTAACTATTAATCTCTATGTAGGTGTAGTTGTGGAGGTTCGATTGGGACGAAATGAGTTGTCACGATTCAAAAGTCAAGATCATGATGGCACAAACCCCGAGAACAAAAAAAAATTGGTGTGTAAGCCAAAAGGAATAACCATACGTGATTTCTAAAGGGCGATCTAGAAAGTAGGATCTCACCACAACTCCGAAAGAGAAGAAATTGCTAGATCCGATCAACCGTTACGAAGATCACACTGACTAGGATCTGTTAAAAAAGATAACAGAAGTAGGTGTGAGTACAATCTACATGTACTTAGTAGGTTTGAAAGACTGAGTATAAGCAACTAATTAAACTTAAGAAATAAACTACAAAACACTTTCATCTGCACGTAGAAAAGTCCCATTCCGGCATCAATGCAGCCAATTTATATAATAACGGCGTGAATAAAGTAAAAACCAAAGGATACAGATAAAAAAGTCACACAACACAACAAAGTTGGCCAATGCAATTTAATGGATGATGAAATGATGAAATGATATAGTGGAACCATGGTCGTTGCACAACCTATCGTATACACCTTGTCGAGCTTTAGCATCCAGAAAAGGATTCATGGGGGACTCACATTCCATATACCATTCTCAAAATCTTAATATCTCATCAACTTGCAACCTCGCTCATGGTCAAGGACAAAAGTAAGGTGTCTCATTTTCTTTCTTCAAAAATAGTATTTCTCTACTTTTCATATTCCTCTGACGGATGATATGCTGAATGAGGAAGAATGTATCACAAACACATACAACAAAAAGATATAATAACCTCATGAGAATTTTGAATAGAATAAAGTTCCCAAACTCACAAGTCAAGAAACACGCCCTCAAATGATAGGGATATTGAAGGAGTCCATTTAAAATGAATATTTACTATTTATAAAGCATTTCATTCATTTTAAGATGATCAAATATCAATTAAAACCCTTGACTCGGACATCACAATGTCAAATATAAAGATAGGTCATACAACCCCTCACTCGGGCAATTACTTAATTAACACATATTTTCAGCAACAATTAATGGTATAACACAAGCCTCTACACAGTCTAAGCATCACAAATAGGTATCATACGAACTTAAAAAGAAGGCCAACACTTACCAACCTCTAAAACTCATACTACAACTCATCTCATACTTGATTTTCTAAGAAAAATTACGCACTCATCTCATTCTAAAAGAGTGATAGCCAAACCTACCTCAAAGGACAAAACTTTACTCGAACAACTCTAACAGGGCACTTCCTCAACCACACGATCACCAAAATGATCTCTAACTATAAAGAATGGAAAGAGCTAATCAAAAGAAGTCCAATGATACCGTATTGATAGAAATAGAAACCAGGGGTAAAATAATCCAAAAATCACTTCAGAAATTGAAAGTGTAAAATTCAATCTTTAGTTGAAAAACAAGGTCTACAAGCCAAGAGGAATATGTGGTTGACAAACCCATTAAAATCGACTAAGAAACGAGTTCCAATTCATGAAAATACTAATTTGCCAACTTAGGGGAAAACCCTCAAAACCCTCATTGAAATCATGATTTAAAGGTATTTCGGATGATAAGAATACAAGTAATCAATAAAGAATTTATAGGGAAATCTTACCCACTCGAGTTGTCACTAAAAGCTCTTAAGAATGGCCTCCGAGAGCTCCAAAAGATTGAAAATGAAGGAAATGAGAAAAATGGGAAGAATCCTGAAAATGGAGGAAACAAGCCACTACTCTCACGATCGCGAAGTGAAAAGAGGTTCACATAGCAATGAAGAGACTCTTGTATGCGTCACGAAGGCCAAGGAAATTACTCATCATGAACGGAAGACTATATGGACCGCGATCATGAAGGCCATGTAAAAGACATATCACGATCGCGATCCTATGGGCCACGATTGCGAAGGTAAGAAATGACCTGCATCAGGAACTGAAAAACTAGTAGCCCAACACAAGGAAAATGCCTTCGAATGGACACTCAAAAATCGTTCGGGTCCGATAAAAATAAGCTGGACATGCTAGCTCACTAAAATTGACAGTCTGGACTCAATGAAATTGTTAGATTTTTTTAAAAGAGGTCAAATAACTACCCTCCTAGACCACTCTTAAGGCTTAAAACTAAACTTCTAGCCCAACGCCAAAAACTCAACCCAAGGCCTCAAAAACCTGACCAACCACCTTACTATCCCAAACTCGATGTTCTAGACGCAATGGCACTGAGGGAATCCCCATCCGATGCTCAAAACTCAAAATATTGGCCAAAGTCAACTATACCAAGAATTCTTAACTTAAAGGGTCAAAATCACCAAAAAGACACCCGATCACATCGGTGACCACATCAACCATTCCCACAACACAAACTAAGCATGAAAACACTAAGGAGAAGGGGAAAATGGTCAGTTCACAACTAAAAGCAAATTCACAAGACATGGGACATTACACTATCAACCACTAAAACACGCGTACGTCCTAAATGAAAAGCAAAATAAGGTACCTGAAGGGGTGAAAACTGAGGTTATCTACGATGTATGTCAGACTCCACTTCCTATGTCGCCTCCTCAATAGGTTTGTGCCTCTACTGTACCTTCACTGAGTTAATATGCTTGGATCTCAATGGTGTAGTCTGCATATCCAAGATAGCAATAGGCTCCTCTTCAATGGACATATTTTTATCCAAAGCAACTGAATCATGTGAGAATCATCATGATGATATCGCTTAAGCATCGAGACATGAAACATAGGGTGGACCGCTGAAAGGCTAGAAGGCAAGGCCAACTTATAATATACCTCTCTGCACTTCCCCAAAATCTCAAAAGGTCTAATGAAATACGGATTGATTTTTCCTTTCATTCCAAACCTCATCACACTCTTGGTAGGTGACATCTTAAGAAAAACCTACTCACCAATAGCAAAGGACATATCCCAAACACACATATCTGCATAACTCTTCTGCCTACTCTATCATAAGGCGTTGTTGAATCAATTTCACCCTATCCATGGAGTCTCTCAACAAATCATTGCCCCAAGGTCGTACTTCAAATGAATTGAACCATCCCACGGGAGAACTACACCTCCTCACATACAAAGCCTCAAACGGTGCCATCTGAATGTTGGAATGGTAACTGTTGTTATAGGATAACTCCACAAGAGGTAGGGATTGGTCCAAATGACGACCAAAGTACATGATGCTATCCTCAAGCACTTGAATAGTCTACTCATACTAACCATTGATCTGAGGATTGATGGCGGTACTCAACTCAAGCTTGGTACCTATCTGCTTCTACATAGAACTCCATAAATGAGAGGTGAAATGTGTAATTCTATCAGACACAATAGATATGGCCACTCCATGCAACTAAACAATTTTCCGAATGTAGATCCTAGACAACTACTCTACATTATAGTTAGTCTTCACCGAGATGAAATGAGACAACTTGGTCAACCGGTCCACAATAACCCAAAAAGAATCAAGCTTACCCAAATCAAGGGTAATGAGTGACCTAGTCATAAAGTCCACAGTGATGCGCTCCCACTTCCACTCAAGGATGGGCATCATTTGCATCGTACTACCCGCTCTTTGATGCTCATACTTCACTTGTTGACAGTTCAAACACTTGGCCACAAGGTCCGTGATATCTCTCTTCATAGCACACCACCAATAGGGTTGCTTTAAATCATGATACATTTTGGCTGCTCCCGAGTGAATAGAGTATTTTGAACAATGAGCCTCCTCCAATATCATACGCACCCAACCACCAACTTTGGGAACCCAAATGGGGCCACAAATCCTCAAAAATCTCTCGAGATATGGAGACATTGAATTAGATTCACTTTTCAACACTCAGTCCTGAATCACTTTTAACTTGACATCCTCAAATTGGTGGGCACAAATTTGATCCATCAATGTAGACCTTACCTCAACGAAGGCTAAAAAATGGTGAGGTACAGAAATATCAAGTTGAACGAATTGTCTAGACAATGACTGAACCACTAAAGCCAAATGTCTTTCCTCCGCCTTAAGAATGGATAAGCTATCCATACTAGGTGCCAACTCTCCCTTTTTGCATCAACTCACCCCCTAGACCAACACCTGAAGCATCATAACATACCACAAATGCCACACCATCCTCGGTGCTAAGGTTAGTAAATTCTTGAGTTTTTGAAAGCTTGCCTCACACTCATCGGTCCACAGAAATACCACAGTCTTCTGAGCCAACTTAGTTAGTGAAGTTGTGATGAAAGAGAAACTCTGTACAAACCGA
Source organism: Solanum piurae (assembly GCA_029582685.1). Classification (NCBI taxonomy): domain Eukaryota; kingdom Viridiplantae; phylum Streptophyta; class Magnoliopsida; order Solanales; family Solanaceae; genus Solanum; species Solanum piurae. Next base: position 12,512 of record JAJOOO010023833.1, read on the forward strand.
TGATAATATCCCACTAACCCTATGAAATTCAGAATCTTAGTATGGGAAGTAGGTCTCGCTCAATCAAAAACTGCCACAACCTTAGACAGATCAACCATAATACCTTCCTTGTTTCAACACACAACCCAAGAAAACCACGGACTCAAGCCAAAACTCGCACTTGGATAACTCTGCATACAACTTGTCCTCTCTCAATCTCTGAAGTACGGTTCTCAAGTGACGAACATGATCGACCTCGTTCTTGTAATAAACCAAGATATAATTAATAAACACAATCACAAAGGAATCCAAATAGGGCCAAAATACCTAATTCATCAACTCCATATAAGCGGTCGGGGAATTAGTCAGCCCAAGGGGCACGACTACAAACTAATAATCCCCATAATGAGTCCTGAAAGTAGTCTTCGGGATATTAGAATCCTAAACTCTCAACTGATAGTAGTCCAACCTCAAGTCAATCTTGGAGAACAATGACGCACCTTGAAGCTAATCACACACACCATCAATACAAGGAAAAAGATACTTATTCTTGACCATAGCCTTATTTAACTGTGGAAAATCAATACACATCCTCATACTACCATCATTCTTTTTCACAAATAAGACTGGTGTTCCCCATAATGATACATTAGGCCGTATAAACCATTTTTACAATAAGTCCTCCAATTGAGCCTTCAATTCCTTCAACGTTGTCGGGGCCATTTGGTGATGAGAGATATAAATGGACTAGATGCTCAGATCCAAGTCAATCACAAAGTCGATGTCATAGTCTGAAGGAACACCCGATAATTTTGTAGGATGCATATCCATGAACTATCTAACCACTCTCGTGGTCTCTAAAAGAGATGGATCTTTGGTAAGATCATAAACATGGGCTACATAAGATAAGCATCCATTCTCTATCATACTCTGAGAATGAAGAAAATATATCAATCCCTTTAGATATGAACTCAGAGCACTCTTCCACACGAATCGAGGTAAGCTAAGGTCACAGTCTTTACATAACAATCTAAGATCATATGGTAGGGAGAAAACCAATCCATACCTAATATCATATCAAAATTAAGCATATAAAGTAAATTCAGGTTAGCCCAAGTCTCACTATTAGAAAATATCACTACACACCCTCCATAAACCCGATCCACCACTTAGGAATCGCCTACCAGAGTAGAGATACTAGTAGTCACAACAAGGGACTCACACACATGATCAATACCCGCAAAAAAAACAAATAGACACATAAGAGTTGGTCGACCTAGGATCAAATAATACTGTAGCACAATGATGATAGACTAGGAAGGTACTTGTGATCACTGCATCTGAGGCCTCTACCTCGGATCTACTAGTATATCATAAAATTTTCTACGATCACTACTAGTTTGAGAGCCACAACAAGCAATGCCTCGATCTCCATCATCTCCACCCTTGGTACCCTTGGTACCACCTCTAACGCCATGTGAAGTACTTCATGCTGATGGATTTGGCCTAGAATGAGTAGTGTGATCCTGACTAGATCATAGATGAAGCACGTTTGGGCAATCCTTTACCTTGTGCCCAAAATACTCACAAACAAAACAACCATAAAGACCTGAACCCCGCTAAGATTAACCAAAAGATTCTGCATGACCTCCCTGACCTGAAGATCCACTATGCGTAACTTGACCGGTCTGACTATGCCTGGATCCACTAACACCATTTGTACTCTGAATCACGGCATGCACTGATCTCCCCTAATAACCATATGAGCCTTGGCCTGGATAATCTCTACCTATAGATAAATGACTTCTGAACTGACTATTGCGCGGAAACCTCTTGGTGCCACTACCCTGTCTAGCATGTCAAATACTCTCACTTCTTGACCAACTCACTGATCTGCTCAAACTTTGTGGGAATACTCGACATGGCATGTCAACCTTGTGTGTGCACGCCTCTCTCTCTTGCACGAATGCCTCTCCATCTCTCTCTCTTGTATGTGCACACCTCTCTCTCTCTTTCTCTTGCACGCAAACCTCTCTTCCTCTCTTGTGTGCATGCCTCTCTCTATATATCTTTCTCTATATATATATATGTATATCTCTCTCTTTTCATCCCAAACAACTTCAGCTGAAAAAATATTCCACATAATATGACAATTGTATTTTGTATTATGTACAAATGTATTTGTATTTCGTATCAACTGTATTTGTATTATGTATCCATTGTATACGTAGTCTGTATCAGTTGTATTATAACTATTTGTATTTTATCAATTGTATTCGTAGATACAAATTGTGCTCTTTAATACAATTGATAGTAAATTCAATATGTGATACAAATCCATTGAATCAATTATATTTGTGATAAGACTTGATACAACGAATACAATATGCATTCATCCTTTTCGTCAAATGTATTATGTATCAATTGTATTCAACAAATATATGTGAGAGATTTGTATTTTATATCAATTATATTCAGACAACTGTATCTGTATTTTGTATCAACTGTATTAGTATTTTGTATCAATTGTATTCATGATACAACAAATACAATATGTATTCATCCTCTTTACTCCCTCTCTCGATCTCACTCAACTCTCTCCTTCCTTTATTGATATCGATCATCTCTCTCCTCCCTCTCTCAATCTCGCTCACCTCTATCCTCCCTCTCTCATTCTCTATCGCCTCTCTCATCCTAAGAGGTAGCTAAAATAATAGTTTCTTATGCAATTGTATTTATTTTGATACAAATCAGTTGTATCAATTGTATTTGTGAAAACGAATACAACAAGTATTCAAACTCCCTCTCCTAGATCTCGCGCGCCTCTCTCCTCCCTCTTCTAGTCTTACTGTCCTCTCTCTTCCCCCAAACATGTAGTTATAATTTGTAATTAAGAAAACTATACCTATAGATCTCTATTTTTAAGTCCAAACTATAGTCATTTTTTTAAAGTTTCCCACAATGAATTTGGTCGAACAGAGGCCCAAACCGGCAAAAATTAAAATAAAAGAAGAGAACAAACAACTATACAAATATTTAGACAAAAAATAGGAAAGTTCTCGACCCCTTCCATTCTACTCCTATCTACTCTGATGTCGGCTTCTTGAAGGCTTCATAGATGAGGCGTCTTCTTCTTCAACCTCAAGGATTCTAAAGTTTGGTGAGGTTCATATGAAGCTTTGATCTTTACTTTGATATTTTCATATAGCGCAATATTTAAGAATTTGCGTCACTTCATAAGAGACATCTAATAAGCTCACAGATGCCATGAAATCAGCTTCTTTAAATACATCCGTTCAAAGATCATGAAATCTCTGTGTAGTCAGTTTGTAAAGGTATGAGTTTCTCTTGTAGTTGTTACATGAGTTCATAAACTATATCTACTTTTATTGCTAGAATTATTTTCTTGCAAATTCGGTAATTTTTTTATTATATTGTTCTAACCTATTTGTTCCTTTTATGTTTGCTTAAATTAAGTTTTTGATATATGTTTAAGATCGCTTCATAGCTCATGAGCTAAGCACACTTTATTTTATGTAACGAAAATATAATAAATCGCACAAATCTTTTTTCTCCAACAATCTTGACAATTCACATCGTTTTGCTTTCTTTCTTTTCTTCTTAAATCAATTAAATATTTATTTCTCTATTCATATGCCATGTTGAGTTTATTAAAGGTATACCAATTACTCATTTTTTAAAAGAAACTTGTAGGAAATAAAATAAAATCACCATCCCCTATCTTTGTATTTATTGATGAAAATTGAGTCTTCATAAACACATTATGTGTTATAATTCAAATTTAATTCTATGCCTTTCTCAGGTATTGATATTTGAAATTTAGTTGCCAGATTTAAATCGATTAAGGATGAATAAGTCCACTGACAGGAATAAAGTGTGTCTATCACAAAAATCTCCATCTCATGGCTCGGACTCGAGACCTCTGGTTAATAGTGCAAGAGATTTCAACGATTCCTTCACACGTGTTGCTGGTAAGTTTTTATGTCTTAATTCACTAATGTTTCATCAATTAGACATAAATACTTTTTTTTTGCTTCTAAATCTTCTCTTCTTCTTTGATTGTTCTTGAGCTCTGCGTATCTAATACTTATAACACATATGCTCAATCATCAATTTAACACAAATATATGTATTAGCTTTGAAAATTAAACATAAATGCTCAAATACACATTTGTATCAATTATTAACCATAATTTATACATGGTTATACAAAGTATATAATTGCATATACATTTTAGGAATAATATATAAACATGACCCTTAACTTGGTGTCAGCGGGCAACTATGACCTTTATCTTTTGATGTGCACAAGTAGGCCCTTTAACTTGTATAAAATTGAACAAATGAACATATTCGTCCTACATGGCACCCTACATGGCAATTATGTGTCCTATGTGGCGTCCTACATGCATTATGTCATGTAGGACATGTGTGTCTACTTGTTCATTTTTATACAAGTTTAAGTGCCTACTTGTGCACACTCAAAGTTTGAGGGCATAGTTATCCGTTGAAATCAACTTAAGGGTCATGTTTATATAGTATGCCTACATTTTATAATGACCTTATAAAATTGGGCTAATTCTATTTTAACCATAGAAGGAATTTGACTACACAAACCTATGCCTGCAACCCTTTATTAATTATTCTGGCTCAACCCAATTATCAAATTTACTTTTGAAGCATACAATTTACAATGCTTCATTATAAACTTATAACCGAAAGTTACTCTCAGCAAATGAAATTTCACTATCAAAGGCTTTCTAAAACTATTATTGGATAATTATAATATTGATTCTTTGATAAATTATGATTTTGATCCTTATCATATCTCAATGAGAATTATAACCTTAAATAAAATAAAATATATGTCTATGGTCTCCTTATATAAGAAATATGTTTTATTTAAATTATTATAATTACAATAATCATGTTTCCTCAAATAAAGAATAACATAAAAGATATTAACATAATACATGAATAATTAAATTTTTAATTAATAATTCATTGAATTTGTGAAGATTGACAATTAGTTGAAAAATCAAAAGTTCATAGTTCTATTAATTAAAAGTTATTTGTATTGATCTAGATATTGTAAGCATCAAAGTTAATATTCTTAATATTTCAGGGTCTAAAAATCAATTTTCTTTCTTTTTTCTTTATCTAGATCTTGAATTGGTTTTGTCCTAATCAAAACCTTAATATTCACGTACTCACAATATGATAATGCATCAATAAATATTTTTAGATGATAAATTTACTTTTTATATATTGATACTGTTAAAAAAAGTATTTATATTATTAATGTAATTTAATTTGTTATAACATATTGTCTTTTTATTTTTCTAATTACTGATTCCACTTATCATGAAATGTTTCAACCTATAAACATGTTTTAGGTAATCAATAATACAAATTCTTTTGAAACAAAAAAACTTTTTGACATTTGAATTCATTGTTCTTCTTTTCGGGTTACTTATTTTGTATAAAAGAAGCAAGTGGCTAATTTAGTTGTTAGGATGCCTTGTAGAGTTTTGCTTTTTTCTTTCAAAATATGACAAATTGTTTATTGTTATTTTGTAACCTAATTTCTTATCCTTATTTAAGGCTTTTATTTCATATAATCCAAAACTTTACCGATTAAAATTTATCGGTTAAGGATCCATATGAAAAGAAGTTAATTTTTTCTATCTTCTATTACAATTTTTCATGATATAATATAAATACTTAAAATTTTAGATGTAGAGAATAGTTATAACAAAAATATACACAAAAAATATTAATGGAGCTTATTTATGTTATATATATTAGTATTACTTAAATCCTAATAATTACATATACGCGAAACATTGATAATATTAAATTACTAAAATTAGCAAGATAATTTAGCGATATATTTAGTACTTCTGAAAGTTTGAAAGATGAAAATGAAAAAGAGCATGTGATGAGACCTTTGTTACCAAAACAGAAAGAAAAAACATATATCTATTTGATTTATTTGGTATTCTTTTTGTAAGCAACAAACATTTTTCTTTTAATTGTTTTATGTTAATGTAAACAATTATCTTCGATCATAAAGCTCTAATTGACAATGGGATTCATCAAAAATTGGCTCTTCAAAAATGTTCCGGACGGAATTCGTTAAAAATTGGCTTGTCATGAATCGATAGATTTTCGCTAGAAATTCCTTAACAACGAAGCCAATTTGCATCGGAAAGTCCATTGGAAATTGACATTTTATAAAATAGTGGTGGTCTAAAATAATTCATAGGCATAAACTTGTATTAAAAAATATAAAATAAATTATTTCCTAAATATATATAAGTGACATTACCTCTAGAAAAGATAATTCAAAAACAAAAGTGTGCCACATAAATTCAGATGAACAAAATACCACTTAAGCGCACATTACTATATCCTTAGAGTACATAACACTTGCTCTTCAAACTATAAATAACCTCATGATTCAAGCACCTATTCCACACTCACTCTCTTACTCCACATGACATTCTCTCCTTCTCTTTTAGATCAAATCTAAAGTTTCTATTTCAGCCATACTAGAAAGTTTTTCTTTCTTATTTTTTTTCGGGAAGTTGATTTTCTATTCGTGTAGAATATATCATTCGTTCACAAGTATATTATTCTTTTTTGTTTTGCATTTTTATTGTATAGTTCTTCAATTGTATCATTCGAATAAACGGATTATAGAGACTGGACATCTTGCCCCTTTACCATCAAGGGGAAAAAGCACGTCGACGTGACCCGAGAAAATACAACTATTTGCCAATTTCTTGCCCTGGTTACAAATTCGCATCTTGCATAAAGGGAGATCATTGCGAATTGAGTCATGGAGTTTTTGAGTACTGGTTACACCCTGCAAAGTACAGGACCAATCCGTGCCAAGCTGGCACGTCATGTAACAGACCAGTCTGTTTCTTCGCACATACACTGAAAGAGCTTCATCCTGAGATAAAATACAATTGGTGTTATGTGTATCAATACCCTTTAGACATCCAATCATATCCAGACATTATGATTGAAAATGGTCCGAATAGTAATTGGATGATTATTCCCTGTAACCCTCATCTACAACCACCACCACTTGATCAGTGTTACGGTACTACTACTTTTGGACTAGGAAATTCTTCGAATCCTCAACAAATTCCTTTAAAAAATATGTCAACTTTTGAGTTCTTTGTTCCTCCTCCTCCTCCTTCATCTTTTCAATCTCATTCAAAAATTGATTATAGGGCACAAAATGAAAGTGATTTTTCACTTTTTTCAGCTAACCACACAAAGTTGATTGAGGAGATGAAGAATCTTGAGCTTGGGAGTACTTCCCATGCTAAGATGAATAAAATTCATGATGATAAGGGGAAAAGGTCTGTGGAGTATGAGTTACGTGATTAAGAATTTCCAAATTACATCAATTGAGTTTTAGACTTGTTGGTGGAAGAATTTGAGGGTCCAAGCTTGTAAATATTTTATGCATGATGTATGATAGTAATTCATTTTAATTTTGATGTATAAATAGATAATTAATTTGAGATCATTTTTAAAAGAAAGTTAACAACTTCTAACTCTTTTTGTCAATTTTCATTTCTATCTTTTTATATATCTGACATTAATACTGATGTTTCAAGTGTGGTTTATAGGTCATTTTTGTCTTTACTTTGTATTTTTCATAGAATGTTTTACTAGAATATATGGTCTGCAATATTTTCTCTCAGTTTCATGGATCACTCACACACATATATAGGGATGATAATGAGGCGGAGCTGATGTGGGGCCGGGTGGATTTAAGGTTATGCGGGGTGAAACGATTTTAAGGTTGTGCGTGGTGGGGGCATATACGAGGCGAATTGAAGTAAGGTTTTTTAAAACTAATACGGGGCAGGACGAGTTGAGGGTCTATGCAAGTTTATGCGGGTTCAAACTTAATTCTAACTTTTTACATGTTATAAGAGTAAAAGAACACCCTTCACGGATAAGAATACATCGAACATATTAAAAAGAAAAAGGCCAAATCATATCAAATTTAATTACATATGATATTAATATAACATTTATATATATATATATATATATATATATATGTATATATATATATATATATGTATATATATATGTATGTATGTATATATGTATGTATCAGATCTATCAAATCAATACATGTAAAAATGATACTATATCGACCTACGAATACCCCTATGTGTGAAAAAAAGACTAGTATAAATGTTTGTATAATATATAATACCAAAATATTATATTAGCATTAAAAGAATTAGAAGAATGCATTTTTCCTTTAGTTGGTATTAGACAAAAAAAAAAAAAAAAAAAGAGAAACGATTTTTGTTGGGGTGTGTGTATGTGGGGGTGGGGGGGTCAAATCGGTTAATCTTGGTTTATATGGTAACAAAAAGAATCAACAATGTCGACACAAAGCTTTAAATAAATAAAAATAAAAATAGGTCATAAATTAATTATTTATGTTGGTATAACATTTTTTAAAAATGTATATCAAATCTATGGAATCAAAATATCTAAAAATAGTACTATACCGACCCACAAACACCCCCACATGTGAGAAGGAAAAATAAAACAGTTGTTTGTGTAATATATAATACAAAAATATGACGCAAGTGTTAAAAGAGTTAGAAGCATGCATTTGTCCTGTAGATGGTTTTAGGATAAAACAAAAACAAAAAATAAATACAAAAACAAAAGAGAAACAATTTATGTTGGGCTTGCGTATGAGGGGAGAGGTCTCAAATTGGTCAATTTTGACTTATATGATGACAAAAAATTCAACAAATTAGGTGATACATCAATCACTTTTGCTTGTAGATGCACCATTTTTGCCTAAAAAACTCATCCACCAACAAGCAGTCACAAACCCAATTATTTTTTAACCAAAAAAGGCCCAAGGCCTATATTTTAATGAATTAGTCTTGGACCATAGAGGCCCACAACAATCTGAATGAAAAAGAAACAAAATAAAGGCCCAAAAATGATTGGCCCAAAAAGCGACAAAAGAATTACCAATAACAACAAAATGTATCAGATGATAACACTCCTTGATATGCCTAAATTACATCCTTTTTTAAGAAGTATAAGGCAATCGTTGTTAGTTGTAGCATCCAACTAGGTTGTGGTCGAATTCAACAGAAAATAAGCTGTAAACGAAGCCTAACGTGGTTATCTTATTATTAGTCGATTATTTTCATATGAACGGGGTTTGTGAAAATTATGTATTTTTCGATATCAATTATAATCAAATAACAATAATAATATTTCTATAAAATAGAGTCAATTAATTAAAGAAACTAGGGTTGGGATCATCATGATTTCATGACAAACTCGAATATCTAATGGTAGTAGATTCTTCTAGTGCTAAGTGTGCAAGCTATCAATTAGAATATTATATCTACTTTTTTCAACCTAATTAGATGAACATCACTCTCATTCGCTCAAACTAAGAGTTATAACAATAAAATTGTGTCACAATCCAAAAATAGACGTGATGACACTTGTCTATTCCGACAAAGACAAGTTAGCCTCAACCAAACAAATACAAAAGAAAACAGAATTATAATAAAGCAGAACAAGACAAGGGCGGAAAAATTATTCATTCTAAACAATACCCCAAAACCTGATTGTCACGTGTACGAGCCACTAAATACATAAGTGCGGAATTGAGAAATAAATATAAGTCTCAATCTTTGTTTCTCAAATAGAACAAAGTGTAAGAAAAGGAAAAAGAGGGCCCGCCAGATGACAAGTAGCTACCTTTTCAAGTCTTTGACAAGCCTCGAGATCGAAGAAAGAGAAAGAGTTCAACGGGTTCGGGCTCGGAACCTACACAAGTGTAGAAGCAAGGGGTGAGTACCAACAACACGGTACCCAACAAGAAACCTACTAAACAAAGCAACTAGCTAGAAAATGAATACCCCTTACACTCTAACTGAACATCCTCAAACTACAACATGCACATAAATCAACCCAACCTAGCAATTCTACAAAACACGACTCACATGCTCAATATTCTTCGTTCAAATCTTCGCAATTCAACAATCAAATAGTTCAAATAAGTCAATCGCAATGTCAAGTAGTTCAGATACATGCAACAAGTACATCAATCACAATTAGCAAACAAGTCATGCATAGACAACAAAGGCATCAGTTCACAATGACCAATTTCTCGTGCGAAACCATTTCCCATTGGCACAATATCACTAGCCAGAAACATTTCCTACTGGCTTTATAAGCACTTGCGTGAAATGACCTCGGTATCATAATACTTATCGGCAAATGAGCTCGGCCTAATAACACTTACTGTCAAAGACCTCAACATAATAGAATTTGTCGGCAAATACCTCGGCATTACAATCATCACATGTCTCATTTCGATGTTCAACGATCAAATCACACAAGCAATATCACACCATATAGAAGAGAACAATTTGCACAATTCAAGGTCGCATTCATTCTTTCAAGCATTTCAACAATCAATCATTAAGGGTTACATTAAGGCAATTCTTGTCATCATGTTCAACACATAGCCTTTTTCCTTTAAACCCTTTTTATTCAATTAGATGTATTGTTTAAACCCTTCACCTCATCCCCATTACTCCAACACACAATCAACGAAAGAAGCATACAAATTTAACTAGAATACTAGGTTTAAGAGGCAACTTGCCTTAAATCAATCAACAATCACTCCAATAATTGAGTCTTCCCCTTCCGAATCACTTCCAAAGCCACAAAATCTATGCACAAGCAAGTATTCACAAGAGATTTCCAGAAAAAACAATACCCACATCAATCATCCTAAAAGGTGGGTCAATCAACATAAAACCCAATTCCAAAATTAAGATTTTAATACGAAATTTAATACATGAAAGCATTACTCAAGGCCTTAGAATCTCATTGGCAAAAATCATTTTGAAAAAGGACTTAAAATCAGGTCACAACTCCATTTTTGTCAAGAACTTGGGTTCTTGAAAAACTTTCTCATTAACCCACCAAAATCCCACAATTCGATGTTAAAACTAATAATTAATCAATGGAAAATGAAGGTTTAGGATCAAGAACACTTAACCCAAATGATCTAGCACAGAAAATTCTTTCGAAATTCGCCACCAAGGGTTCCCCAAGTTAAAAAAAATTGTAAAATGGGGCTTAAACCCCAAAATGAGCAGCAAAACCCCTCTCTAATGTCGCACAAGCGACCACAGATTCACTTAAGCGAACCTTTCCCTAAACGTGGGCGTTGCTTAAGCGCAACCTCCTTCGCAAAAGTGAAGGTCGCTCAAGTGATAGACCTATAGCTGAAGCGAAGTTCACTTAAGCGGTTGGCCTTTGCAAAAGCGAAGTCTGCAGACACCAGCAACTTCAGCCAATTTCCAAAACATCGAAAGGACCCTCAAGATTCTTTCGGGATCCTGTACACACAAACCATATATATGATTCAATTATACTTAGCATTCCAAACTCAATGGAACTGTCAAAAAATGAATCCAAGGACTCCTTGACCTGAAATCCTTGAAAATCATTAGAAACTAACTTACGCCTAAAAAGGCTAAAACAAGCTCGGGAATTTTTTAAAATCAACCAAGACCTCACCTAGGCTTCAAATCATCCCCCAAATACAACGGGACTCTAGAATCTCGATCTGAGTATCCGAACCTTGAATGTCGACCAAAGTAAACCCAAAGGCTAAATTTCCACAATTTCACAACTTATCCTAAAATCCTCAAAAAGACTCAGAATCTGAAACTGACAACTCTCACGGATCAAATGTCACATTTTGGGACTGATGGAATTGACATAATTCTATTCCGACACTTGAAAATCTTAAAGACCCCAAAAATCACTTAACAATTTTTCCTTTAAAACTCACAAACTTACCAAATTCTCAACTTTTAACTCAAAGTTCGAAACCAACCTTTCAAACTCAATAAAATATGATTCAGGGTTGATAACAGTAGGGGTAAAATGATAATTTCACAAAAATTTCCAAAAATGACCGATCCGGTCATTATAAATTGACTATAGCCTTCATGGCTGGTTCTTAAATGGAAAATGATTACAAGGGAAGTGATGGAATTTTAGAATGTATTGATAGTTACTTAATGGAAAATAGATTTAAGTATGTGTCACAATCTGAGACTCTCTCCTAGACTTGATATGGAACCTAAGCTAACAACATGGCATACCATGACACTAATATGACATATATAACTGAACTGTAGGGGTGGAAAGAATGGCATCAACGTCGGCCCGGAGACTGGCTAACTTAGTTTGAAAAGAGGATAGATCTATGGTAGGGGTTGGTCGCTCGAGGACTCTCAATTCAAAGGCATTGAGATACTTATTAACGGCCTAGATCTTTCGGTCCATCATGCCCTCCATCCTTCGCCTTATTCTGGCCTCGGACTCGGCTATCAACTTTTGCATCCAAGGCTGAATGTGATGCAACAGTGTGGCCATCTGGGCCTCTAATTTCTGTAATCTAGCCAACAGGACAACAACAGTTCCTAACGGTGGTGTGGACCGGGATGAGCTAGGAGCCCTACTAGCGGCCTGGGAAGAGGAGGTCGGGACAGTATCGGTGTGATGTGGTATAATGGGGTCACCGCCCTATGCCTGCCCCACCGTGTCTACAAGATCTGCGCCCAAGGGAGGTACCTCAACCTGGGGAACTCTGCAAGGTGCTGCTACATTTTCCTCATCTCGAATGAGGCCTATATCCAAAGTCCATGTAGGGTGGATCAACCTATCACAATGCCAGATTGGCACTCCAGAGTTCCTGCACAATTGGAAAATCAAACATGGAAAGGGGTAAGTAGTGGAGGTCTTGAATGCCCTTTCGTTAATCTCTGCCAGCAGCATGTGGGCAAAGTCAATCTCCAATACTGCTACTAATGTTGCAACCATGATCGCTTTGTCCCATGTGAGTTGTTTGTCGGCTTTTGCAGGCGACACCTTGTTATGCACCAACAACCAGAAGAACTTGGCCACAAAATTTAATGTGGCCTTTCGGATACCCAATCGTGGTGTGGCAACCCACTCCGCACACTTGCCATCTGCAGTAATGTATTTAGCCAACCATAATATAACAATCTCTCACTACTCAGCATTCCTCTGGAAAGCGCCGCTCCACATGATGTCCCATCTATAATCAAACTCCGCTGTGTTTAGTGACCAAGAGTGACCCGTGGTAGGACCATAGAGAAAACGGCTGATGGTGGCATGTGATATGTCCACCGGGAAACCTCAGACCATAGTGGAAGTGAGAGGATCTTGGGCTATGATCTTTGACTGCTTGGAGATCGAACCACGGAGAGTGGCAGCATATGAGGCGTAAAACTCCCGCACAATCTCCTCGCTATAAGTCCCTGGGTATCGAGCCATCCAGTCACACTTGTGAAGGTTAAAAAGCCAGTGGATGTCAGGGATAGTGTGCAAGCTCCCTGTGAGGGCTCTGCTCTCCTCTGTAATAAGTCGGGCCATCTTCTCTTTGTCATTTTTCATCTTGGCATACCGATAAATTTACCATTGGCCCTCAACACACCATCGGTTTGGCTCGCCGGCCACTGGAGTAGGATCCTCATTCCTTGGTGATGGTACTGACTCTGAGCTAGTGGCCTCATCAGACAAGGCTGCTTGTTCATTCTGGTCGGACCTTGTGGTTGATTTAGCACTGGACCCCAAAGCATGGGCAGATTTGGACCCTGAAGCATGGCTGGACTCAGAACCCGAAGCCTGGGCAGATTCAGAGTCGGATGTAGACCCAGTAGCTGAACTGGAAGTAGCCCCAGTTGGTGATCCGATCAGTGTGTGCTCCTCATCAGACTGGGAGACAGTGACTACATCGGGAATCACCTTTTGGGGGTGCCTCTGGTGACTCGGGGTACCGTGGGAGAAGTCCTTGTGTTGGGAGGAACGTATGATGGGTCCGTCTCCACATCGTTATCCTCGTCGATTAACCTGAAGCTAGTGGCAACAGATTTTAACTTGCGCTGTTTTGTATAGGTGACTAGCTTCTTGGGTGCCATAGTTCCTGCGGATGTATAATTAGTACCCAAAATAAACTCGTGACGCACGCGAAAAGACTTTAGAACTAAGAACAAACAAAAACAAAAAAAAATAAAAAAATACAGACAGTGGCTACAGTGGTCATCGACGGTGGGGACCTGCGGTCCGTAGACTGATCTATAGTTCGTGGAACCCTTCCGTGGATCAGAGGACCAATTATATTGGTCGCAGATGGAAACCACGGAAGTACAGAACGGTCCGTAGATTGATCTATGGGCCGTAATCCACCTCCGTGGTTTCACACTTTGTGAAATTTTTAGGTGCATCCATCCACGAACCTGATCTACGGTCCGTAGACGGGGTCTCGTGGATGGGATTTGTGCCAAGTTTTAGACATGCTTTAATTTCAAGCCCACATGGTTGACCATTTTCAACAGGGTCCTAGTCTAATCATGCATTTCAACACTTAATCATGCTAGTTTGTTATTCTCAGGATTCCGATTAATCATTTGAACAAGTTTATAAGACAATCTTTGGAATCCTAAGTCGAAACTTACATTTAGACTTATAATCACATATAACAAGGCGACACAATCACTATCTATCGTTCCAAGGGTATTGCAACTTCCAATTTTTAGTATGCAATTTCATCTAACAACTACCCAAGGTCAAGACCCAATCCCTGACTTTCAGTAATCTATCAATGAATCTAAATTCAAAGTGAGGAGAAAGTCTATTACCTTACAGAAATGGGAATGGGGTGATTGTGTGATGACAGATGCTCTCAATGCCCTAAACCACCTCTTCGTTACTAACCCAAACACCGGACCCTTTTGTGGAATATGGAATGAGTAGTATTCGGAATGGAAAGGAATCGTGGGAATTATGGGGTAATGGAAGGGATGATTTTATGGGGGAGTTATGGAGTGATTTAGGGGAGTTGAAGTGTTTGAAACGGTTGGAGAGTGAATGGAGGGAAGTGGAAATTATTTAAAATTAGGGGGTCCGGGTCGGGTCAGACAAAATTAGGGCTTTGGACCCACGAGACCCCGTCTACTGTCCGTTGGTCAATCTACGGTCCGTAGATTGGGACCGTAGATCACTCTTACACTTGGAAAAGTTTAGGGGCTTACCTGGGATCTACGGACACCATCCACGGTCCGTGGATGGATCGACGGACCATCAATGGGGTTCGTAGACCTCTGCACCAGACCATTTTCTGTAAAATTTTGATAGCGTACATGCACATGTAGCAACCATTAAGCTATTCTTTTTACATTTTCTGGACACTTTTTAGACACGGACCCTATGCTTATTCTAGCCAACACTAAAGAAAAAACTAAAACACCTATCTAAATTAATACAGAGAATCAACTAAACACAGAAACTGCTAGATGGAAAACAAAAACCTATCGTTGGCTAGATTGTACATCTTGGGTTGCCTTCCAAGCAGCGCTTGATTTAACGTAGCGGCACGACGCAGGCCTCTTAATTACTCAGACTTTATCAAGATGATAGGCCTCCACAACCTCTTGCACACTTTCTGCGTTTCCCAAATAGATCTTGATCTTTTGCCCGTTAACCATGAACCTTGTTCCGTCACTATTCTCAAACTCAACCGCTCCATGGGGAAGCACTTTTGTGAGCAAAAATAGCTCGGTCCATTTGGATTTGAGTTTGCCCGAAAACAAGCGCAACCTAGAGTTGAATAGAAACACACGATCACCCACAACAAATTCCCGCTTTTCAATTCTTTGATCATGATACCTCTTCATCTTCTCTTTGTACAAGGCTGAACTTTCATAAGCTTTTAGGCAAACCTCATCAAGCATATTCAAGTCATTCATTCTTTGATTAGATGTGGTGCCCCAATCCAAATTTAGCTTCTTCATCACCCACAAAGCCTTATGCTCTAGCTCTACCGGTAAATGGCAAGATTTCCCATATACAAGTTGGTAAGGAGACATACCTATGGGAGTCTTGTATGCAGTGCGATAGGCCCACAGAACATAATCAAGCTTCCTTGACCAATCCGTTCTATTAGCATTCACAGTCTTTGCCAAAATCTGTTTGATCTCTTTGTTGGACACTTCAACTTGCCCACTAGTCTGGGGATGGTAAGGAGTGGCTACATTATGGCGGACACCATATTTCTCAAGTAGTGCCTTGAACAACTTATTAAAAAAGTGGGAACCTCAATCGCTGATAATCGCCCTTGGTGTACCAAATCTGGAGAAGATATTCTTTTCCAAGAATGCGGTGACACTTTTACTTCATTGTTAGGGAGCACAACTGCTTCCACCCACTTCGATACATAATCAACCGCAACAAGAATATACTTCATCCCATGTGAACTCACAAATGGACCCATAAAATCAATGCCCTATACATCAAACAACTCTATCACC
>JAJOOO010023834.1:0-25628 GCA_029582685.1 Solanum piurae
AGAAATACATAGCTAGGGTTCTGGAATTCATGCAATAAACTGAATATTAACATACTAATCTGATTTGGATCATTCTAACAGCTAAGAACCCAATAATCAAGAAACGTTCAAGAACCCTAATTTCGTTCATAGCATGGAATCAAGAATCGTCTGAATTCTAGGGATCTAACGAGCGAAAGGGACCCATTAATGAAATCCAACATACCTGGTGACGAAATCTCCACGAAAAACTATCAACTAGGGCTGGACTTGACCTTTCCGGTGACTTTCTAGCGTTCTTCGACGGCAGCCAGGGTTTTGCTAGGGTTTCGGCCGCCCCTCTCTCTACTCTTTTTTTTTCTTTTGTTTTAGTTAATTAAATGACTTAGGTAAGTTCTAGTTAGGTTTCTAGGATTTTAAATGACTAACTAAAACCCTTTTAATTTAGGACTTAAAAGAAGAGTGGGAAAAGACAAAAACACCCTTGACTTAAAAGCTGTCCAACTCTTGATACGGATTGGGCACCTGCCAGATCTGAAAATTCTGCAAATTTTTCTTTCATGAATCTGGGGTGTTACATTAAATTTCCGCGCGAGGCACGAATAATTTTACTTGCACAATAATAAAAATAATTACTAGGATAAAATAATAATATCATATATTTATATAAAAGAGGACCCTAGGCCTGCCTACGTGGCGCCACCATAAACCAGAATTCCCTTTTAATTTATTTATTTCCAAAACTAGCATTCCCCTTTCATGAAAAGTTGTGACTTTTATGAAGAGTTGCGACTTTTATGAAAAAATATGACTTTTATGAAAGATTGTGACCTTTTCGAAAAATTGTAACTTTTCCAAAGAGTTGTGACATTTCCGATAAGGCACAATAAGGATTTGTTCAGACTACTCTTTGTTGTCTATAAATAGAGAAATTTCTTGCCACTATTATTTGTAGGATTTTTTCCACTCTAGGGTAGTCGAATTCAAATACATTAATTAAGCTTTTTATGAAGTTTGTTTCATTCCTCAAAGTTTTCTTCCTCCTCTTTCATGGAGCTTAATCTTTACTATAAGTCATAGTGATTCATGTAACTATGACAATTTCATTTTGCTATTTTGGTGACTTTTATTTAACTCTGTTAAAAATTTCAGCAAGGATGATTGAAAATTAATCTTCTCTTTTGTCCCTTTCTACATGTTTCTTCATATAAACAAAGAAATTTGATTTCAATTACAAAGCGACATTACTACTCTTGCACCTCTCAGTCCACCACTCATAACGTTGCTGAATTGGTTGAATTCATTACATTTGGTTCTTTAGTAAACCAAACTTTTATTTCTGCCACTATTTTTTGTAGTTTTTTTTGTTATAGGAGAGTTGAATTCAAATACATTAATTAAGCTTCTTATGAAGTGTTTTTCATTCCTCAAAGTTTTCTTCCTCCTATTTCATGAAACTTAATCTTTTAATGTAAGTCATACTGATTCATGTATCTATTGCAATGGCTTTTTGTTATTTTGGTGACTTTTTTTGAACGCTGTTAAAAATTTAGTGAGGATGTTTTGAAAATTTATCTTCTCTTCTGTCCCTTTTTACAGGTTTCTTCATATACTTTTTGAGAAAATTGCTTGTGGGTTGTGCTATATTTTATAGCACACAACAACAAATATGTGATAATTAATACGGGATCAATGATGAAGTTTGTTAAAAGAACCAAAAGGATTGCTCTCTAGCTTACCACAATTAGTATATTATTTTGATTGTTTTTTCTTAGGTAGAAACATTTTATATGGCATTGCACTCTTCCTAGAATATTAGTATAGAGACAATTAATACACTTCTTTTAACACAAGTTAACTAATTAGTCATATTTCTTCGTCTCTTCTTTTTGTGCATAATAAGAGATCAAGTTTTCTTTAACCTAACAAATGTCCAAAATACACTATAACAAAAATAATTTTTATCGGCAGTAAATATGCACATTAACGAAGAGTGCTATAGCCTTTACCGACATTAATTAATTCTCATTAGATTCAATGTTGCTATAGACTTTAGGGACATTTATAGAGAGTATCAATTGTCTCTGAAAATACATATTTAGCGACAATTAAACTATTAATTTTCGTTAAAGATCATTTTTGCTTTAGTGATAACTCTTTCTTTTGATAAAGTTTTTTGTTTTTTTGATAAAGAAGTAATAACTTTTTTTTTTTACTTATTTCAATTAAATTTGTGAACTCTAAACTTGGATACAACCTTTGAAAAATATGTTAAGCAACATGCCTTTTTCTTCTTGATTGTTAGGAAAGTAAGGTCGTCATTATTATTATTTGTGGATATTTGTGCTCACAAAATCATGCTCTGCGATTTTAATATGTTATGTGTCAAAATTTTGGTTTAGAATATCCAGTTGTGAACAATTCCATTCAGATATCACCTACTACTTGATTGATAATTGCATTAATTCTTTGTAACTGCATACTATAACCATAACAATAAATATGGTTCAATTCAAAATAAGGTGGGGCCGGTGATTTGAAACATAAGCAATAGTAATGACTATTGTGAGACAATGAGGAAAAATATTTGTGATGCTAACAATTTTAGGGTCATTTTAAACATTAACATGATACGGCATACTATAATAAAAAAGAGATTGATGGAGGTTCATAAAAAAAGAGCCGAAGGTCCTTTATTTGAATTTAGCTAATTATGGTTTTTTTTTTGTCTCTTCTTTAAATCTGATGTTGTTCTGTATAACTTTTTGAAATTTAAAAAGTTTGATTACTTCTGACCAACTATTTTCATGGAGATTTTCTTAGACTTCATTCTTATACTTCAAAATCTCTCTGTGACTCATAAATTTTAGATAACAATGACGAAAATTTAAAAAAATATAACATTTTAAGATTTCGAAGGACTGTTTTACCTTAAGACAAACTGTTCTTGAAAATATAGTGTATGTATCGAAAATACGAATATAACCAAATGATCATATGTAAGCTTAATAAAATAGTTCAATCCCGTGCGAAGCACGTACATAGTATTTTTAATAAACTAAAAAAAACAAATATGATTTCTAAACCCTAACCCAACCACCCTCCCCCTTTCTTCTCCTAGATTCAGATTCCATCCCCATCCGTCGGCCGTCCCTAAAACTCCAAAATTTCTTCTTCTTTCCCTTTTTAATTTTGAATTTTTACATCAAATTCATTTTTTTCTTCTCGATTTGACCTTTTGGGGTTTTAAATCTGATAGTGTCTGATAGAAAAGAGGAAGGAAGAAACAGAGCAAAAGAACAGTCGCAGCAGTCACCATTTTTCCCGGCGAACAAAACTGTGACAGTTGTTAGAGTAAAGTAAAAAAAACAATTTTTAAATATATTTATATAAAATAAAAGTATTTTAAATATTTTTACGTTAAAATAAGTAAAAAATTAAAAATTAAAAATATTAAAGTTGTGATTTTTAACAATGTGACAGTGTATTATATAAATCAATCGATTGTAAATAAGTGTCGTCTACCCGATGGTGTCGGAATTTCATGTCAGGTCAGCTAAAAGTGTACAATAATTATATATGTTAAAGTTGAAAATATGCTGACAAGTTTGTGACTTTAGCCTATAAACTACTCCCTGTTTCTCTTCCTTAGCAAAACCAACCACCTCCGCCTCTCTATCTCCGCCTCTCTCACGGCAGGTTTTGTTCAGGAAAAGGTTAGTCTTTTAGTTACTTTTCTTTATCTCATTGTACACTAGTGTATGTATGTATGTATGTATGTATGTAGGTATGTAGGTAGGTAGGTGTGCATTCAATTTTAGTTTTTTAATCAAGAATTGGAAGTTATTTTGATTCTTGATTTTCCGGCAGAATAGGGTATTGGTGAAAGAGTTCATTGATGCATGTGATTGTTCTGTTATGGGGTTGTGTTTTCTTGGTTGGGTTAGGGGATTTAGTTTCTGGGGTTTTTCTCTTTTTAATTGTGCTAGTGGTTGTGTATATTGATCAATAAAAAATGTGTATTTTGCATCAGGGGTTTATTTATTCTGGAGGATGGATTCAGGGGATGTGTCTCTTCCAAGGAGGAGGACTAGACAGCAATTCTTGAAATATTGGATTGAGTTAATTGAGAAAAGGAATAGTTTGGGTCGAACTGGTAATCCTACTCAGTCTTCGATTTGTTCGGTGAATATTGGAGAGGATGTGAGTTGTGGGAGGAAAAGAGATAGGGTGGAGGAGAATACAGATTCTGCAGATGGCAAGAGAAAAATGGAAAAATCAGAAGATGGAAGTATGGTAAAGGTGGACAATGGGAAGAGTAACTTCAGCCCAGGAACTTGTGAGTCCATTACGAAACCGCCTTTCATCCACGAAATATCTGATGATGATGGGGAGGAGGAGGGGAAGGAGAATGATGTTTTAATTGGGGAGGCTGCTGTAGGCTCTGCTGTAAATACTGGATCATGTTCAGTATCTTGGTCCAATGTGGGGTCTGTTGAATTAAGGAGTCCTGTGTTGAATGTAGCAGATGAGGTTGTTTCATCTACCTCAAGCATGTGTTGGACAGCGGAGAAATCAGAAGAGGTTGCTGTTACAATTGCATCTTCTGAGTCAGAATCTGAAGCTTCAAGTGATGAGGATAATGATGACTCCGAAGACGAGAATTACCAGGTGAAAGAATCATCAAGTTCTAGCGAATTGGATGATGTAAGAAATGATACATTGAAAGATGATAAGGAATCAAAAGATGGTAATACATCGAAAGATGATGATCTGAGTTGTCCAACAGAGCAAGAACACCATGAAGAAGGAAACAAGGAGTCAAATGGTGGGGAGCTAGTACCCCAGCTTGCTGTTAAGGGTGAAAAGAACAACAAAGGCCGATCATATCTTCTTCGGCCGCGCTCACTTCCTAAGTCCAAAAAGAAGAAGTTAAACCATGGAAATTGTAGCAGTCCGATTCTTCTTAGTGAATCCTCATCTGAGGAGGACTGTGATGTTGATGAGTCGGTGCAAAATGTTGTTCAAAAGGATGCTGTTCGAAAGGTTAGAAAGACTCGGAAGAAGATTCTAAAAGATTCTGAATTTCTGAAGTTTGTTGTTGATTCTATGATAAATGTTGATGATCATGATAAACTAACTCCTCTTGAAGAGAAAGAACAAAAGGAAAAGGTTCCTGTCAAAGAAACACTTCCTTTAATATTCCGGTTTGAAGACGAGGACCCTCTTCCCCCAGAGAAAGAAGAATGGGAAAAGGGAGTTGATGATCTTTTTGTTGAAATGGACATGTGTATCTTAGAATCACGTATTGGCTTTACAAATCCATCTGATTCACCGATACAAAGTGAAAAAATAAGTGGCTGTCAGATGGGGAACCACCAGCTTGTTCTAGATGAACAAATTGGACTCATCTGTAAAGTTTGTTCCCATGTGCATTTGGAGAGCAAGTACATCTTCCCTCCATTTGTAAGTATACGAGTTTTATCCTGTCAAACACTTTTCTTTTCAATTAGGAACACAATTTACAAGGTCTGTTGTTATTACTTTGATAGATCCCATCTTTATCTTAATGACTCTGTACTAGTTTTTATTTTATTCTCCTGCAGACTGCATATATACTAATATAAATTCATGGCAGCTTTTTCTATAGCTTTGCCAAGCTGGAAGTACTGGTTGTTTTTAGCTGTTAGGATGATTGAGAACTGAAAGCGTGCTTGACATAGTGCATGATAACAATAATGCAGTTGGTTCTATGCCTCAAAGATTCGTAATAAGTTCTTGAATATGGAAACTTTGACAGTTTGCTATGGCCTAATAGTTTCTCTTTTGGTTAAATGGACATGCTAAAAATTTACAGCAATAAATGGAATTAGTTCAGTCAATTAGTTTGTGAGTTTCTTAGTCCATAATTAATATTTATTCTTGATAGTCCATAATTAATATTTATGCTTGATATCTCTAGTTACATGTTCTATTACCATCCTTTTTCTTGGTAAATAAGTTTTAACTTTATTATCAAATAAAAACAGTTTACAGCTCTAGGAAAAGAAAAATCACAGGACTATACAAACCATAGCCTGGGGATAAATTACAACCCCTAAATATCAGTTAAGGATAATAATTTAGTTCATGCAAAATTAGTTTGTAAGATTTATTAGTCCATAAATTAATATTTACACTTGATAGCCCTAGTTACATGTTCTTTTGCCATTCTTATATTTGATTTTATGAAGTCTGCTCTCTAATTTATTTTTTGTTCACTCTTAAATTCTTGAAGGCAGAGAGAACCCGAGGGAGGCATGAAAGAAAATATTTTGGAGAGTCTCCATCCCTCTTGGATGTTGACGGCTTCAAATTTTATGATTCTTCTGCCGTTCATGATGCTGCTATTTATGGGGAAGGAACTGTGTGGGATTTAGTTCCCCTTAGTGCCAAAACAACAATGTATCCTCATCAGCGTGAAGGATTTGAGTTCATGTGGAAAAATATTGTTGGAGATATGTATCTTGAGAAGCTGAAAGAGCCTATATCTGGTAATAGGGGAGGATGCATAATCTCACACCCACCTGGCACAGGAAAAACCCGTCTCACTATAGTATTTCTTCAGGCATTTTTGAAGCAGTTTCCAAAGTGTCGGCCTGTAATCATAGCTCCATCCAATTTGCTTCTTAACTGGGAAGCCGAGTTCCAAAAATGGGAGGTCGACATTCCCTTCCACAACTTGAACAGCAAAGATTTCTCTCTCCAGGAAGATGAAGCTACTGTTAGTGTCTTCCACTGTTTATCCCGTGCCGGAAAAAACAATCCACACCTTATACGTATGGTGAAGCTGAGATCCTGGGCTAAAAGTAAGAGTGTTTTGGGAATCAGCTATGACTTGTTCAGGATTCTCACGGGAGAAGATGGAGACAGTTATGCCACAGAGATTAGAGAAATACTTCTAAAGTTACCTGGTCTTCTGGTCCTTGAAGAAGGGCACACTGCTCGGAACGATCAAAGCCTTGTGTGGAAAGCTTTGAATAAAATTGAAACAGAGAAGCGCATACTCTTGTCTGGAACTCCGTTCCAGAATAACATCAAAGAGTTGTACAACACCCTATGCGTAGTTAGTCCAAAATTTGCTGCAGATTTGGAGCATAAATGGGCTTATCTTAGCAGTTCCATTGACAAGAATGTCCGAGCATTGGAAGAGCTTAGGGATATGATTGCACCACTAGTCCATAAATGTAGTGAAAATGTGAAGAAGGTAAGCCTTCCGGGTATAAGGGATATTGTGATACATTTGAAGCCCACACATTTGCAGAAGGAGTTGCTTAAAAGAATTCCAGAGAATCCAGGCTCCTTTTACGAACAAAATATGGTGTCTCTAATCTCTGTGCATCCTTCATTAGTGGCAACGAGGAAAGAGTTCTCTGACTTAGAAAGTCAGCTAAAAGAAAGAGGATGTCGGTTGGATCCAGATAATGGAGTAAAAATGAAATTTGTTGTTGAACTAATCAGACTTTGTGGTGGATTGAAGGAGAGGGTTATAATATTTAGCCAGTTACTTGATCCTCTAAACTTGATCAAGGAGCAACTCAATTCTCTTTTTGGCTGGACTTTAGGCCGAGAGATCCTCTATATGGATGGAAAACTTGATGTAAAGCAGCGGCAGATATCAATAAATTCTCTTAATGACCCTAAGAGTGATGTAAAAGTGCTTCTTGCATCAATAAAAGCCTGTTCAGAAGGAATAAGTCTTATAGGGGCCTCAAGAGTGGTTTTGCTTGACGTTCTCTGGAATCCCTCAGTAGAACAGCAAGCCATCAGTCGAGCCTACAGAAATGGTCAGACTAAATTTGTTCATGTTTACTGTCCAGTGTCATCAAAATGGGAGGTGGACAAGATCGAACAGCAGACCAAAAAAAAATATCATTCAGATGTTATTATGTCTAGGAATAAAGTGAATACTTTCAAGATGGATCCTTCATGTTCTGTGTCAGAGGATACCATACTAGAATCCATGGTTAAGCATGAGTGCCTCCGTCATATTTTTGAAAAACTATCTCATGCACCACGTGTGGTGCCTCCTACTACATGCTTCAATTCTCGTAACCAACCTTCAAAACAGAGCTATTAGGTTAGTATGTTTTTTTTTTTTTTTTTTTTTTTTAAGAATGACTGTTAGGTTAGTATGCTTTCTTCTTGTTTGCTGGTACATGAAGCAATCAGACTTGCTTAGTTTATTTTGTTAACTGCCTATCTTTGAAAAATGGCTCAACTACTTTTATCTCTTTCTTGTCAGATTGGTTTGAGCTTTTTTTGGGTTGTGAATGCCGCTTGTTAGGACTTACAGCTGAGCCTAGAAGAATTTTTGCAGCCATCCTTTTGTGAGGTGCTTCATGACAGGTACACTACCATGCTATCAGTAAGCATTTTTCTGAATATTCTAAATGATGTATTCACATGAACTACTGTATTTATTTCCTCATTACATAATACCGATGAATGATCCCAGGACATCGGAGAACTTCACTAGTAACTAGTGCCCTGCCTTTATCGATAAGCAAACTAGTTCATTTGCATTACTGTCATAAACTGGAGAACACTCTTAATAAAAAATATCAGGAATGCTACGTTTTTAGACATGAAAGAACTTTTTTTTAACGTTCTTATCTTTTTCTTATTCCGTTCCTTCTGGTTTCAGGCATTTTGATGCAATTCAAGAACGGCAGATTAACGCCTAGTTAAT
The DNA here is from genome assembly GCA_029582685.1 of Solanum piurae. Taxonomy (NCBI): domain Eukaryota; kingdom Viridiplantae; phylum Streptophyta; class Magnoliopsida; order Solanales; family Solanaceae; genus Solanum; species Solanum piurae. The sequence goes on from JAJOOO010023834.1 coordinate 8,711, forward strand.
GAAGAATGCTGATAGGAGTTTTCATCGCCCACAGGATGTTCTTGTAACATTGTTTTGCCAGACAACTTTTTGTTTCAGAACTGTGAAAAATCTCAGGCTCTTTCATCTGTGTAGCATATTCCTCAACACAATTGTATTTTGGCTCAAGTCTCTTGGTATATATGATTCCATTTGTAGATAGTAAATTGGCTTCATGCCTATTTATATGTTACTTTGCATTATATTTTATGGTTTTGATAGTTTATTTTCAAAATAATTAAGTGAATACTTTATTTAACAGTGATCACAATGCCTTAACATAAACTTTCAAGTTATTGTAGTTGTGAAGTGCCAAAAGCTTGTGTTTGCAATTTTCATCATTGTAGAAGAAGGGAAAATAATCATATCATCATATCATTATTATTATTATTATAAGTGGGAAGCTCCTAACCTCAAAGTTGAATTACTATTTTGCCCTAATTTTACTCCTAAAATAAATTAAATATTAATATCTATTTAATTAATTAAATATTAAGTAACAATTATATTTAAATTCATGCATCAAAGAAGATCTTAATGCAATCATATGTTCATGTACTAAATGTGGGCAATGAAGAGTCTAATAACCTTCAATTTTAATTTGTAAGATAAGAGGGGTAATGAAGAGTTTATCAAAAACACTCACACAACATTATTTATGTTCCGTTTGAACTTGTATTTTTTTCTATAAATTTGATGTTACACCACCTAGATATTTTGTAATATTTTTCTTTATATGTATCTTTTTTATTGCCAATTTCTCTTTTGATTATTAAAACTTACGCTTAGTAATTAAAATATATTATTTCTTCTGATATAATAAAAGGCTTATTTTTCATGAAGCATTAAAAATATCAAACCTCTAACATCTAACCCAAGATTTTCATGCTATATTTTGTGAAGAGTTATATTATTATGTCAAACTTACATACAAAAGGACTTAGCTTTGAGCCTAACGATGAATTTGTGTACGCTCCACTATGATATATTTACTTATATAAATTAACTTTTCTAATGTCAATTAGGGTATAGACGTGCAATGGGACTAGTAAAAGAATAAGAAGGGGGTAAAGTATATGATATGTGTTCGTTAGTAATCTTTAATTACGTAATTACAGTTATTTTAAAATAAGGTCGAGAATAGAATCATCACCAATAAGGTATATGTTTAGGAAGCTCGTCAACTGACTACTAAAATTCCCTTAATCATGGTTACTTTAAACATATTTTTACCTTATTAAATTGCGTAACTATAATAAGTTGATATGATTTGATGTTAACACCTAATACGTAGTAAATATTTAGTCTTTCTATTTTAAAAGCTTCATTTATTTGCACTTAATTGAGATTTGAATTGAATAGTTTAGACCTTAGTCATTGAGTACATTTGTTAACATTAAGATGTAAACACTCTTTTAGTCTGAATAGATCTTAATCATTTAAAATATTGAATAAAGTCTTAATATTACTATCGAGGTATTTTATGTTAATAATTATCACCATCACTCTCTCGATAACCACCATCCATCTCTACTAACCACCTTTGTCATCACAACTATCATTATCACTGTCAACCACTACTGTCAATCATACACATTCTTCAGTCACCACCATCTACGTCATCAACTACTAGCATCAACCAACTTCATCATCATAATCACCAATTCACCACCATCATCACTATCAATCACTATCATTAGTCTTTGATTTTTTTAAAAAGAAAATCGTTACCATCACACCAGTCACGATAACACTAATCACCTCCACCGTCACAATTGTCACCACCATTACTTGCCATTAATACCCACATTTGTTACCACAATCACTACTATAGTCATCTCCTCCACCATCCCAAGTGGACATAAATATTTTATTTTTTTATCAAATAATACTTTTCTTTTATTACATTTGTATTCTTTCAATAATTTAATTATATTAATTATGTTTATAAATAAATAAACTATACACATTCATATATAGAGAAATTAAATAAACATTCTTAATATTCAAATGTCTTATTAACCTTTCGCAAATTCGATTAATTCTTCACCAAAAAATTCAAAAAGGGGCAACTTTGAATTACAAACACAACCAAATTAAGAAAATAAACTTCCATTAATCTCTTGTGATTTAGTAAAGAAATAATTTAACCATGCAAAGATCTAAATTATTGATCTGATCCCAAAATTAGGCAAAAGTGTTTGAAAGAGTCTCCTAATCTATAGCCCTCATGTATTACTCTTTTCAAAACTGTTTTTTATTTTTTATATAAAAGTTTAAAAAACGAATTTAATTAATTAATAAAAGAAATAGTCAATATCATGATCCAAAAACATTTCATTTCTAACATTATTATTTTATTTTTTAAAAATTGTTCTTTTTTTTTTCTCCAATTTTTCAGAGTGTTTTTTTGTTGCAGTTCCGTAAAACACACACTCCCTCTGTGATCTGTTTTTCCCCATTCTTCTTCTCAAACACATGCAAAATCAAAATCCAGGTATATATGTATATGTATAATGCATGGATTCTATTTCATTATACATTACGTACACTATATTTCTCTTTGATCAATTGATGAATCGTTAATTTTTTGGATTTTGCCCCTTTTTTGTTAGTGTGCATGTGATGTGCGAAGAAATTTGAAGAGAGAGAAGGGTAAAAAAGGGTTACATGCAGCGCAGGGGTGATCAGAAGAAAAGTGAATCACAGAATCAGTATAAGAGAAATAGTAGAGTGGGTGGTCGTTCACCATCAGCACAGCCACAGTATCAACGGGTTACTTCTGGAAAAGGCGGTGGTAGCTCTGTTCTACCTCCTCCTTCTCCCGATTCCGATTCCTCTTCTCCCACCACGCAAAGGTATTTTCTGGTTTTTTACTAGCAGGGGTGGAACCAGTATTAGGAATTTGGGTTCCCTTCCTTTACCATTGAGTTGTCAAATCAGTTTTGTTTGGGGTTCACAAGTTATTTACTTAATTTTCTAGTACAAACACAAGGTTTATGGAAAAGCTACTTGGTTTGCCCAAATCCACGAACCCCACCTAGCTCCGCCCCTTGGGTTAAATTAACTAATTTTTGGGTGAGACTTGTCATAGCGTTTGGTCATGGAAATTGTGAGTATTTGTAAAAAAAAAAAAAAGTAGTTTTTGTTTTTAAAGTGAAAAATGATAGTATTTGAAAATTTGAGTTGTTTTTGAATTTTTGTGAGTGATTTGTAGTGAAAAAGGTTTTTTGGTGTTTTTCAAATTTATGAAAAAGTGAAAAACATCAAAACAGTTGAAATCAGAAAAAGTCCGGAATTTTATAACCAAACGTGTTTGTATGAGTTCAACTCCGGAAAAAGTATTATGTGCTTATCAAGGTGTTCCCCATTTTGTTTTGCACTTGAGCCAAGGGCCTTTCGGAAATAACGTTTCTACCTCCATGAGATAGTGATAACGTCAGTGTACGTTCTATCCCTAGACCTCACTTGTGGAATTTCACTGAGTATGTTGTTGTTGTAACTCCAGAAAAAAGTAGAAAAAAATTCATGGCCAAAAGCCTAGGTATGGAATTTTCATACTTGTACCTACTTGGTCCCATAATGAATGTGGTGCTTTAGAGTACTGAGTACGAGGGTAAATTTAACTAATTTATTGGTGTGATTTAGGGCCAACATTTTTCAAGTTTTTATTTTTAATTATACATTAGAAAATTGTGGTTAGAAGTACTACAAGTCATAATAGTTGATAATTCAAAATGATTTATGAAGAAAAATAGGACAAAGAAAAACTTGTTTGAGTCTTCAAATAGATTGTATTGATGTCACATAAAATGGGATATTTGTGGAATGAAACAGGATGAGATAGAGCAGAATGGATGTAGATGATTCGTGGTAAGTGACGTCAACTAGTTTGGGATTGTGTCGTTGTTGTACTTATGCATGTTTGTCAAACAAACAAAGCTTTGCCTTTTCTGAATATGATAAATGGGTACTAGTACAAGAAAAGTTTTGACCTTAGTTAGGTGATAGTTTTAGATAATCTGTTTTGCTCAGTAAGAAAAGGAAATACAGCAATAAGTGCAGATTAAAACTGAATTAATCTCTTATAAGAAGTAGGAGATCTGTTAAGTTTTGATTTTTCTTGCCAATTTGTATTGGAAACTTGATAGTTTCCTGTGCATGTGATCGAGCTCCTTCATCTGAATTCATAATTCACTGCCAAACATTATCCCGTAATTACCATTTGTTTCCTAATTGTTCCATTATGCCTCAAATGAGTTGGCTGAAGTTGAGTTTGAACTGCTTCTGAGTTGTTTGAGTTGCGTGACTAGAACGTTACTTTATATCATGAAGTTATAGATTTAATTTGCTTATTGAGCTATTTCGTTATTGAGAATCTTCTTATCTGGTAATAATCTGCACACTGCATGCATCTTCTTTGTGTCCTCATTGAAAAAATTCTATAATTCTTGAACTTAGTTCTGCTGAATGGAATTTGACATTTATAATGATTTCTTGTATTAGCTTCAAGAAGTCTGATGGAGAAACAGGTCCACTGAAAGTGACTGATGCTGTGCAAAATGATGCCCCTGCCAGAACCGCAGGATCAGGTTTTTTAGTTTTCCTTTAACCATTCCCTCTTTATCTGCTTAACTGTGCTTATGTCAACAACTATCAAAATTCTTTCTAGCATATCTGCATTGCATACTGGTTTGCTGAAAAACTTATTACTTTGTTTGAAGCACTTTAGATTTCACAGCCGTTTCCCTTCATCTCTGTTGATGAAACATCCTATGCATATTGAACTCTTAACTTTTTGTTTGTTTGTTTGTTACTATTGGATTTTCTAGATGCGTTAGTGAAAAGGATACTTTTTTGTACTGATACTGTTAAAACCATTGATCTTTGAAGTACAAATTGTTCTGAGAGTCTGTAGGTTAATAGGCGAAATGATGATGAAAAGCTTCATTGGTCTAGGGTAAAGAACCATGAATCAAGATAATTAAAATCTGCCAGTAACAACTTCACACGGAACTATTGTGGGAATCCTGAAATTGGAGAACTTAAAATCTCAAATCTTGAATCTAGATTCTTTAAAATCTGGTTCATATACCTTTCCAGAATTGAAAACGCAATGTTTCTAACTAGAGAAATATTTACTTGAACTTGTAATAGAATATACAATGCATATACTAAAGATCTTACTGTTGCTTTTGTGGGCTTAATGTGTTGATCAGACAGGTATAACTTTTTTCTCTTCTCGTTCTTCTTTAGGTTTTCTTTTCATTTGTTCATCTGTTTGTTTGTTCTGGTTTGCCTCTAAATGATGCTGCAATTCCAGCACGCTTCCTTTAATTCGTCACTTCCAATGGATACAACATTTATTATTATAAATGCTTCTTGAACTTAAAAGGTAACAAATAGATTACTACAAATAGGTTATATGGACTGCAATTATTTTAAGCATCTATTTTAGAAAACTTATTGTTGCTTATTTATGGCATGATGAGGAATCTTGTGCTAGATATATTATAGTTGTGGTTTTGGTACTTAAGCTATGGTAAGTGGAATGGCAAGTCATTTAATATTCTTTAAAGGAGAGATCGGATTTGGGGAATCTGTGGATCGGTGTCTGCAAGGGTATATATTTCTTCTCATATCTTGCTTTGTGTGGTTATCTTGCAAGCACCATCTTTCTTTTCCTTATTTTCAAGCATCATAACTCTCATCTGGTTTGTCATTGGTTATTTCAATAATTCAATGGAAAGAATAAATCGCTGTGAAGCTATGTTTTCTCATTATTTCATGCATTCTGAGCTTTCGGGATCTTCAATTTCTCTAACTTCAGATAAGTTAGTTGAGCCAGCAGATAGAATCAGACATGAAGATAACCAAATTGTTTCTAGTGCTCTTTCTTCTCAACATACATCTTCAGATTTGGATCCGTCAGCTCCCAAGACCCCCATGAAAGGTATTCTTGCTGTCATAAACGTTCATACGTGATTAGACATTAAATCACATTCCAATCTATTTTCTCTTGATGGATTCTGTGTATGTCTGTAATTGGACACTCGAGGGTGTGGAATCTCAGTAAAAATGAGAACGAATTGAACGGTGGACATATATGTTTATGCCCACTACATAGTTGAACCTACATCAATGGACTTACATAACTGCATTACTTGTTCAGTATTGCTAACATTTTTAGGATCTCCGATGTTGTTTCGTTTATTTGGGCTTCCATTAACTGTGTTTGTATTTGGCAGATGACACTTCTAAAAATGTATCTCTTCAATTTGGAAGCTTTACCCCGGGTTTTGTGAATGGAATGCAGGTACAAATACATAAGCATGTCATTCATATATTACATGTGCTTTACGAGATTATGAATTATTCTTTAACAAGAAAGATTATATTTTACTTATTATTAGATTTTTTTCTCTTAACTTCAGATTCCTCAAAGGACCAACTCAGCACCCCCCAACATGGATGAGCAGAAGCGCATTCAGGTAGTGTAAGCTGTCTAGTGATTCCTTATGTTTGTTTTATCTGTAGATACTACTTCAGATTGGATTGGGTAACCATCTCAATGAACGAAATCACGAAAAGTTCACACAAACTAGATAAAATAGCATGGAGAAACTTGAACAACTCCTCAAATTAGTTACTATCTGAGATTTTAGTGCGTTATTTCTGACTAAATAGATCAAGATAAAAGCCTTGAGTAATATATTTCCGCCAAATTATACTTTTCTTCCAATATCGCATGTGGTTGATTGAAAAAACTGTTCTCAGAATTTGGGCATGTATCTCCTCAGTGATAGAGAGAGCTGGTTGTGGGGATTGTCATGGTCTATCTGTTTTTCTTATTGGTAAATGGTATCCGTAACTTGAACCTGTTTTAAGCCGAGGAAGATCATGTTTTCCCTATTTGTTTCAAGAACAACGTTTGTAGTAATATTATGGCTGTTTTCTACTTACTAGCTCTTTCAATTGCCAAAGTGATGTTCTGGTAACGCAACATTCTGTTTTGCAGGCACGATCTAGTCCTTTTAGACCACTGCAGCTTTTGCCTTCTTCTACTCCACATCAGCCGCAGCTGAGGGAGGACATTGGGAAGCCGATGAATAAAAATCCTGATCCTCAGCATTCTCATGAAAGAGATCTACCTGTTCATGTTCAGGTTCCATCAGCTCAGGCAGTCGGTAGCATGCAGAAGTTATCTTCTCTCCCTTTTCCGGGGGTTCCAGTCAATCCTCCTTTTCTGCAGCCTCATGGTCCTGTGCAGTTCGGAATGCCTGGACCACAGGTTCAACATCAAGGAATACCTTGTTCTTCGTTCCCAATGGCAATGCCAATGCCACTACCAATTGGAAATCCCAACCAAGTTAGGCATCCCCCATTTGTACCTGGTCTCCAACCTCACCCCATGCAGCTTCAGGGAGCAATGCAACATGGACAAATGATGAACTTCCCTTCTAAATTTGGTCATCAGCTGAGCACTCCATTTGGCAACATGGGAGTTGGGATTCCACCACAGTTTGGGCAGCATGTTAGGAAGGTTAATTCTCGCAAATCTGTTAAAATTACTCATCCCGACACTCATGAAGAGTTGAAACTAGATGAGAAGGTTGACATGAAATTGGATGGTGGTTCATCTGGCTTGGCAATACATCATCCTGGGGGCTTACCATCACAGCCTATGCATTATGGTCCCTCTCGCCCTATGAGCTTTTCCCCACAGATGTCCCCGAATCCTATGTTCTTACAAAACGCTCCTTCAGTTCCTATAACAAACTCCCTTGTGGCTCCTGCGCTCCCGGACTAGGATATAACTCTTCAGGTAGGAAAGATTACTAACTTTTGTTCGTGAATGTAGCTTTAAATATTTTTATATTTTTCCTATTTCCTATTGCAACTTTAATGTATGTGTGTGATTTCTGTTTCTACAACTTCAGTTCAATTGGCAATTAACCAAGCTCCTGGCTCTGTTAGAAGAGAGGTTTTGGCATCTTCATATCCAGTTTCCATGAAGACAGCGGAAACAGAAAAGGCACTGCAACCACCTTTGAGAGTTAACTCTAGTGAAGAGGGATCAAGGATTCTCTCAGAAACCTCTGTTGAGGCGTCAGAATCTGCCTCCAAGCCAACACCTTTTGCTTCACCCTCAAGCAAATCACTTGTTTCTGTCGATATACCTCCTTCTGGTAGTGCTACATCTATAGGATGCAATGTCAACCATGTTCGAGGAGTCGATTATGTTGAGACCGAGTTGAAGAACCCTCCAAAGAAAAGCCAATTGCATCCTCAACAACTACGAGAGGTATGTTTACTTTTATGATAGTGCAGTTTCCACGTCTTCACATCTCTAGTCTCTCTCAAACTACCCATAGGGCCTACTTTCTGGCAAGGGGAGACCCTTGATTTTTCTGATTATTTAATTATTTCTTATTTAGTTAAACATGACTTGAGCATTCTCATAACTTTGTCATTCTATGAATCAGGAAGGAAATTCCGCGTCCAAATCAAATCCTACTCCAACAAATTCAGTAGACCGTATTTCTGAAGGTCAAAATGTTGCAACTATAGAAACCCAAGCAGCAGTGAAAGAAACTCAAACTGAAAGAAACTCAAATGATAGGAATGCATCGGATCAAGTATCAAGCACAGGAGGCTGTGAAACTAACAATGTGGTTCATCAGTTGTCACATTCTGCTGCTTCCTTATCAGATTGCAATGTTTCTAAAATTGTGGTGCCTGTTGCTACAAATAATAATAAAGAAGTTTTGCCTTCTGCATCTGGAGCAAAGTATAATGAGGATTCTCATATTCATACTTCACCGTCATCTCCATCATATACCAAAATTAGGGGAAAAGTCTCTGAGGAAACAAAAACTGAATATCGTCATGTTCAAGGGTCAAGTCCAAAGGATAAGCATACAAATAAGGTGAAAAGTGCAAACTCCAGGGGAAAGAAAAAGAGAAGAGAAATTCTTCAGAAAGCTGATGCAGCTGGAGATACGTCTGATCTTTATATGGCATTTAAGGGACCCAAGGAGAAACTACAATCTTCTGTTTCTTCAGGAAGTGTTGAGAGTTGTTCCAGTCTCACTGCAAGGAAGATATCATCAAGTTCCAATGAAGATTTTTCGGCAAATGAAGATAAAAAGAGTACAGGTGAACCAAACAACTGGGAAGATGCTGCTATGTCAACTCCAAAGTTGGAAACTTCTGGTGACAATAAAATTGTTAATGATAATCTTAGGCATCCAAATGGTGGAAGTGATACTACAGGACAAATGAGATACTCAAGAGATTTCCTTCTTACCCTTTCTTCTCATTTCGGTGATCTCCCTGCTAATTTTGAAGTTCCGTGGCATATGGCGGAGGCCCTTTTGAGTCCTAACTCTAGCATTTCGAAAGGGGTAGATTTTAACAAGAATGGTCCAAACTCCTGTCCTGGACAAATTAATAGCAGACAAGGCAGCTCTTCTTGGTCTGAGAACCGTCCTACTGGAATGGCAGATGATGGCAGGTGGACCAATGAGCAACATATTGATATAAACCAAGGGGGAAACGCTAATGGTGCTCGTCCGGGTCGAGGAAACCACAAGAATATGAGGAATCTACAAGGACAGCCACCTAGCCAATATGTATCTGTGTTTCCTGCTGGAACAATGCTGCCATTAGCCTCTCAGGGAGGAATACAACATATTCGGTCCGATGCCAACCGCTGGCAGCGGGTTTCTGGCTCCCGAAAAGGTTCATTTCCTTCTCACTCTCCACTGCAAGTTATGCACAAAGCTGACAAGAAATATGAGATACGCAAAGTGACTGATGCAGAAGAGGCAAAACGTAGACACTTGAAAGCTATCCTCAACAAGCTAACGCCACAAAATTTTGAGAAGCTGTTTGAGCAAGTAAAGGAGGTTAATATTGATAGTGCTACCACTCTTGCTGGTGTCATTTCCCAGATATTTGACAAAGCTCTAATGGAGCCAACATTTTGTGAGATGTATGCAAATTTTTGTTATCATCTAGCCGGGGAACTTCCTGATTTTGTGGAGGACAACCAGAAAATAACCTTCAAGAGACTGCTCCTTGATAAATGCCAGGAGGAGTTTGAGAGAGGTGAAAGAGAAGAAGCAGAAGCCGACAGTATGGAAGAGGATGGAGCGGTAAAGCTGTCAGAGGGAAAGAGAGAGGAGATGAGGTTACAAACACGAAGAAGGATGTTAGGTAACATCAGATTGATTGGAGAATTATACAAGAAGAAGATGCTTACAGAGAGGATAATGCACGAGTGCATCCAGAAATTGCTTGGGCAGTACCAGACTCCAGATGAGGAAGATATTGAGTCTCTCTGCAAGCTTATGAGCACTATAGGAGATATGATCGACCATTCCAAGGCAAAGGATTACATGGACGCGTATTTTGATATGATGACGACAATGGCTAACAATACAGATTTGTCTACTAGGGTGAGGTTTATGTTGATGGATATTATTGATTTGAGAAAAAATAAGTGGCAGCAAAGAAGAAAAGTAGAAGGCCCCAAAAAAATAGAGGAAGTGCGAAGAGATGCTGTGCAAGAACGTCGAGCTCAGGTTGGTCGGTCCCCTCGTGGTTCAAGCACTGTTTCCTCTGCTAGAAGAGGGCAGCCTGCAGATTTAAGTCCTCGGCCATCCATGTTTTCTTCTCCAGCTCCTCAGATGACTCCATTTCGTGGAATACCATCACAAAATCGTGGATTTGGAAGCCAGGATTGCAGGTTAGAAGCTAAACATCCACATGAGAGTAGGACATCATCAGCTGCCATGCCACAGCGATCTATTGATGATAATAAAACAATGAGCCTTGGTCCGCGGGGAGGCCCCGGAAGGGGAACGCCTTTCAGGGGTCAAGCAATGCATTCTGCTAGTCCCGTAACTGCAGGTGCAGGTGGGTGGTCACCATACAACTCAAGACAAGAATCAATATCCAAATATGCTCCAGGGAGAGTTGTGAAGCCTACTGCTAATTATGCTCGGCCAAATCAACATGAGCACACACATTATGCAGAAAAAGAATTAACAAATACAAATCGTCCTTTCGGGAGATCTGCTGAACCACCAGCGCAAAATTCACCAGGAACGATATGGTCTGAAGAACGTCTTGGAGAAATGTCGATTGCAGCTATTCATGAATTTTACAGGTATAATTTCTCTCGCTATTATTTAATTTTTCTACACCCTAATTGCTAACCCTTTCTTTTACAGTGAATACATGAAAGGAGTTGTGTTGAAAAATATACAAGTGACCAGTGCATTATCGATCATAAAATATAGAAAGATTACAACTTGAGGACTTTTTTCAGAATCTGCATCATAGCAAGAGTGTAAAAGAACCATCTGAAGGAAATGATAAGACCGGCTAATTAATTATGAAGTTAACATTCTTGAGATATGATAACTTCTATAGACTTTATGCCTCAGTGTAATAATGCGATCAAGTATTTGTTGCACATATCTGTAACGTGAAAGTTACTTTAGTAAGGAAAGTACTTCTATGATTGTAGCTTCACATTCAGGGAGCCGACATTTTTAAGAAACTCGTAGCAAAGAAAACTACTAACAACATTTGCATAATGTACATGGAGTTATTCTTTCATTCTGTTTGACTACATGAGAGAAGATCCATTCAAGGATTTCATTTGGATAATCTCAAAAATCCTGCTCTTCCTATACACACCTTTTACAGTTATAAACTTATAATCCGTGTGATTTTCTGGTTCCAGTGCAGTTGATGAGGACGAAGTTGTTCTACGCATTGGAGAATTGAACTCACCAAGCTTTCATCCAATGATGCTATCGATATGGGTAAATGACTCATTTCAGAGGAAAGAAAGGGACAGGGATCTTCTTGCTCGGCTTCTTATCAGTCTTACGAAGTCAAAGGTGGTACTGGAAACCAAACATCTCATTGAGGGGTAAGCTGACTATTTCTTTTCTAATGCCATCCGACTCTTTTCTTATAATTTTCTTTCTCTTAACAGGTTTGAATCAGTTTTAGCTACTTTGGAGGACGAAGTTACTGATGCTCCAAAAGCAGCTGTATTTCTTGGTCACATTTTCGGTAGATTAATCAGCGAAAATGTGATCTCTCTGAAAGAAGCAGGACATCTTATACAACATGGTGGCGAGGAGTCTGGTCATCTTCTTCAAACTGGATTGGGATACGAAGTTCTCGAAAGTACATTTGAACTTATAAGATCAGAGAAGGGAGAATCAGCCTTGAAAGATATCTGCAGCGCGTCCAGCACACAGTTGGAAGATTTTAGACCACCTGTTCTGTCCAAATGAACCATTTTTTAATCATTAGGTGGTGACAATAACCTTTTGTTTTCGACCTGGTTAATGGTTATTCATTATTTTACCTAAGAACAAATGCAGAAGCAGGACAACTGAATATGCAGAATATTTTGTGTAATGCTTAGGGGCATGTATACGTGACTGTTGATATCAACTTTGTGAAGCATATATCAATTTGGTTTACTGGGCTAGGTGTTTTCCAAGATAGTTTTATGTTCTAGGTAATTTCTTCCCTTCTGTTCAAGCCTTACTGGACAGAGTTATTCGGTACATGTGTTGGTGGGAGGTAGCAGATACCTTTAATCAAGGTGCATGCCCTTGGAGATAATCCTAATCCCCCCCCCCCCCACCAAATTACAACCAATTCTCACTTCTGAATTAAACTCAATGAAAACACCTCCTCTTTTGTTTTTGAACGTTGGTGGGAGGTACTAAATGGAAGATTAGTGGTGTACTTAAGTTGGTGCGAACACCACTTTATATAAAAAAATTGATACTCTATGCATCGAAGTATCTAATGTTATTACATAGGTGTATGTCTGGTGTGTTATTAGTATGTAAATGCACATAAACCTAAGTGGAGCACAAATATATATATCATATGAAGAGAAGATTGATAAATAAATAAACTAGGGAATGAAGTTTGTAAAATTTGACATAAAACCTTTCTAGTTCCTAAAACAGATTGTATTTAACAGTTCAAGTAGCTAGCTACTTTCAATAACATATAAGCAAAAACTCGGATGAAATTATTAGAAAAGAAATTGCCAACTCGACAATCGTATCAAAAAATGTATGCTCAACGAGAAGAGATTGTGCACAAAATGTGGGAGTAAAATCTTAACGAACAACTAGTTACAAGAGTTGTTGCTTCTTCTTTTTTTGTACTACTAATCTTTCTAATAGTATTTAAAATTTGACCAAGTGTATAGCGATAGTAGCTCAAATATGAGATTCAATTTATGACATTATGTGAGTGAGTTTGTGAATCTTTCTAATAGTATTTAAAATTTGACGAAGTGTATAGTATATAGTAGCTCAAATATGAGACCCAATTTATGACATTATGTGAGTGAGTTTGTGAATTAGTCAAGTAAGATGACTTGCAAACGTTTTTTTTTTTATAGAAAAAGTTCAATCAAACATGTAAATTATTTTAAATATTTTTCACAAAAATTATAATCAAACACAATTTCATAAATTTCAAATAAAGTGAAAAATATTTGAAATGTACCGTCAAACACGTACCAAATTACTTCCTTCACTCAAAATGTAAATTTTCAAGGGATTTTTTCATAATTCACCGTTTACTTTTGTTTTAACTGTAAATATAAATTACACCCAATTATACATATATTATAATGAATTACACATATATTATACATCCGCAGATTATTTTTAGTTTAAGCGGAAGTGATGCAATTTACAGAATTGTCCACCCTTGGTTAAAATTAGGGTTTTTCATACAAAGTTCAACAGGCCCAACTTGGTTTACAGATTCGGGTCAACCCGAACATAACAAATAATGGGCCGAATCTTGTCCAAAGGCAACTAATTATACTTCTTTTGACGCTACGAAAATAAACCCTAGTTTTTCTTTTGCTCTTATCACCCTTCAGAAGCAGCCGCTCCAAATCCTCCATCAACAGTCAAAAATGGTATACTTTTTCCTCCATGCATTATGCTTAACTTATTAAATCTGAGTATTAATTTGTTCAAAGTGTCAAAAAACCTGTTTTTATTTGCTCAATGAAGCTGCTTCCTTTTAGTTTTTGCGTTTTTTGGTTAATGATGAAAAGGGTCGAATTGTTGTGTGGAATTGTTTTTTGGGTTATAGTCTGTTAGAGATATTCATTTGGTTTATTGAATGTTACTGGAGAATGCCAAAGATTACATTTTTTTTATGAAATGGGTATAGTGAATGATTTATTAGTAATTTGGTAGTAATATATGTTAACCCAGAAAAGCAAATGGTAGTATATGTTTCAATTGTTCATTTAATGGAAACTCTCAGTAGAATATATTGAGATGATGAGCTGTATGGAGGTTGTGAAAAGGTAGAGTTGTTTAGTGTACATTAAAATAGGCAAATGTGTTCCTAATGAGATGAGATGGTGTAGATAGCCGTGAGTTTTAATGTAAAATATGCTTTTTTTGCTGCAGACTAAGAGGACTAAGAAGGCTGGAATCGTCGGAAAGTATGGTAAGTACTAAAGCTCGTTTTAGAACCTTACATTTTGCAGTAATGAGGATATGTTTTGGTATTATTTAACAACTAAATTTGATCAAGTGGTTTAATTTATCTATCTGATATGCTTGGTTAGAAGTTTGATTCATTCTACCATTCCTTAAATTTGTTTTTTGCTACATTGGCAAGGCATATTGGAGTCCTTCAAATCCAGTACACTTATGATATCTTATTAGGAGAAATTGTCTGCACACTGTAGGTTCCTATTAGTATGTAATTTTCTTAGTTTTAACTGGTGGTATTGATCACAGAAAAATTATGATAGAATGATATCTTAAAAAAATTCTTCAAACTTAAGAAAAATTGATAACAATAATAGTAGGAGACTAGGAGATAATGGAGTAAATAGACTTTGTGAATTCTGCAGTTTCGAGGCTTGTAATAGTATGTAGAGAAATATGATGAGATGAGTGTTGCATATGGGCATCAAATCTTAACTTAAAAGTTAAATCTCCTAGCTTTGCTTATCCCTTTGAATTCTCACTGAGATGTTTCTGGTTAGGCTATGTCATTAACACTGAAATAGATAGTAGTGATAGTCAACAAATGTTTATTCCCGTATGTTTGAGCTGCTGATTGTTACTGTTAATCAAGCATATTCTATTTTATGCCTGGAATAGATGTCTGAAGTGAATGGTTGTGGGATTGTGGGTCAGGCTAGATGTTCATGGTTTTGCAACCTGACAACTTAAAATTTTGTTGATAACAGTATGCCCATGGGCTGGAACCAGTTCTTTAAATGACCCTTTTCATCTGTTGCAGTTGCATAAAAGAACTATTGCAAAGCTTCTGTTTTCTTGTCTTTACATTTATGTTTCTGATTCGCTTGCCTTCTACGCTTAGGTACCCGTTATGGTGCCAGTCTGCGTAAGCAGATTAAGAAGATGGAGGTTAGCCAGCACAGCAAGTACTTCTGTGAGTTTTGTGGAAAGGTATGGGCCTGGCTCTGTGCAGTATAATAGTTTTCTTGGATTACTGTTGTACTATCAAGAGTTCTTAAGTTTAGGATTCTCACCATATATATATACTTGTTATGCAGTATGCAGTAAAGAGGAAAGCAGTGGGAATTTGGGGTTGCAAAGATTGCGGCAAAGTCAAAGCCGGTGGTGCTTACACATTGAAGTAATTACTCTCTCAACTTCTATTGTTTTCCCTTTTTGTGTGTCAATAACTAATATCTATTTCCTTTTCAATAGCACTGCGAGTGCTGTTACAGTTAGGAGTACAATCCGAAGACTGAGGGAGCAGACCGAGAGTTAGAGCAATTGTCCCCTTCTGGTGGTGCAGCTTATGATGTGTCTACTTATTTCAACATGTTTTTCAATTTTGAGTATTTTATGTTGTGAGATCAGACATGTTTTTCAATTTTGAGTATTTTATGTTGTGAGATCAGACATGTTTTTCAATTTGAGTACTTTATGATGTTCTGAACCATCTCAATTAGCCATTAGTATAAAACTGTGTTTTCTGACAATTATTTACTGATGCATTTTTTGCCATTACTTCTTTATGCTTACTGAAAGGTGTCTATGCTGGTCGAAATTTGACATAATCGGTAGTACTAAACTGATATTTTGCAAACCACTGAAAGGACAAAGTTTAGCTCAGTTTTTTTAAAATCATAGTACGTTCTCTGTTTCAATTTATGTTATACCCTTAGTCTCAAATTATGTTGTTTTCTTATGAAAAATAGTCATCTCAAATTATTTGTTATTATAGAAGTTCAAGATAAGATGAACTTTTTTCTATTTTGCATTTTATAATTAGTATAATTTTTCTTTAAGACTACAAGGTTTTTGATTATGGAGTGTTGTCACTTCTTGAAGTTGTTAATATAGTTTATTCCAAGCTGTTTACTTAGACTTCTTACCCATTTCTATTGATATGTTGACAAGGTGACCTTGGCAAATGATATACTCATTATTGGAGATTACATATAAATTAAATAAAGGCCAAACACATATACAGCCCCTCAAACTTGCCCTCATTTTTCATTTTGACACTCCAACTTAACCTTGTTCCATTTTAACCCTTAAACTCCATTTTTTCTGTACCATTTAAACACTTAAACTATTTTTTATGATTTGTTTTTATTTATGTTCTTCAATTGCAATTTCTTATTTTAAAAAAATAGACGTGTGCTTGTTAATTAAAAAAACTAAACATTCGCGAACGAACATAAAAAATTTCAAACAATTATATTATTTTTTGATATTTCTCTATATTTTTGCATGAAAATAAATTGACGAAATTTCTTTGATTTTCTTTCTTAAACATTCAATCAAATTAAATAACACTACTTATTTATTTTTTCTTATCA